>VZTB01010555.1:848382-960433 GCA_013397245.1 Thryothorus ludovicianus
AGAAGCAAGCTTTCCTACCAAGATCTTTCAGGTTAACAACAGCCAAACAAAATCCCCCTTTGTTTTGTTGTCACCCGCCTGCGTGCTGCTCCCATTCCGCGCTCCGGCACGGGAGGCTGCGATCAACGGACTTGGCGGGGGTGGCGGGGGGAGAACTCGTTCTTACCCCCAAAAAATATACATATACCACCACCGCCGCAAAAAAAAATAAAAAATATCCACCCTCGAATTCAAGAGAATCCTGGTGTTCAAGTATTGAGCGGCTCTTTTTTTCCTATTTTTTTTTAAGTGATGTTTTTCCCGAGGCCAGGCGGCTCGGCAGCCGCTCCATGACAAAGAGCTTCCCCCAGCACATCCAGCCCCACAGCGGGGCCAACTCTGGGTGGGTGGGAAGCAAAAAAAGATTAAACAAAAAAGAAAAAAAAAATCAAATAAAAGAGGACAAAAAACTTCCCAAATCCCGGTGGAAAAAAAAAAGAATTAAGAATGGAGAATTATTTTAGACGCGACCACAACAAGGGAGCCCTGAGAGGCGCAGTACAAAGCGCCCAGGGCGGCGGGAGGGAAGGAAGGAGCCCGAGGAAGGCTGGAAGGGGGCAGGCTCCGGGCAGGCCCCCCACCCCTTCGACAGCAGAGCGCAGACGGGGCTCTGTCGCGACAGGAGCGATACTCACCCCGGGGAGGCAGGAAATAGGCAGAAGAGGCACCCCACGCCGGCAGGCCGGGAGCGGGGGAAGGGGCAGCCTCAGCCTCCTCACGGCCGCGCGGAGGGCGGTAGTTCCGACTGGGCGACAAGGGAACGAGCCTCAGAGCGATCGGCTCCGGCCGGCAGGGCTCCGGTGGGCCGGTGCTGCGAGCCACAGACCAGGGAGCAGCGGCGGCAGCTGCCGGGAAGCGGCCGGGGAGAAGAAGCCAAGAGACACCGCCGGCTCCGCCGCCCTCACACCGACTGCCGCGCACCGCCCCCCGCCCCGCCTCGCCGCGCGCCTCACACGGGGCGGGACCGAGCGGGGACACGCCCCCAAACCGCCCCGGGGCATGGCGGGAGTTGTAGTCCTGTCCCCGCACCCCGCGAAGCGCACACCTGTGTGCAGGTGTACACTTGGGTGCAGGTGTGTGCCTGTGTACAGCTGTGTGCAGCTGTGTACCCATATGCAGGTGTGTGCCTGCATGCAGATGTGTACCTGTGTGCAGGTGTGTGCCCGTGTGCAGATGAGTGCCTGTGTGGAGGTGTGTGCCCGTGTGCAGGTGTGTGCCTGTGCCTGTGTCATTGCGCAGTGCTGAAAGCCCACAGAGTCCTGGGCTGCCTCAAAAGGAGTGTGGCCAGCAGGTTTCCCTGCCCCCCTCGCTCCCCGCCCCTTCTGCTCTTGTGAGATCCCACCTGGCAGAGAAGATTATGTGGAGAACCCATAGCAACCTTTCAGGACCTGAAGCATAACCTTCTGAGGAGCCAGAGAAGCTGTAGCAACAGGACAAAGAGTAATGGGTACAAACTGAAAGCAAGAAGATTTAGGCTGGATATTAGGAAGAATCTGTTCAGTGTGACAGTGGTGAGGCACTGGAACTGGCTGCCCAGGGAGGTTGTGGATGCTCCAACCTTGGCAGTGTTCAAAGCCAGGTTGAACAAAATGTTGAGCCACCTGGTGTAATGGGAGGTGTCCCTGTCCAGGGCAGGGTGTTGGAATTAGATGACCTTTAGGGTCCTTTCCAAACCCTTAACATTCTACAATTCCATGTCTGCATTTGTATATATATGTATACGTATATATGGATGTATAGAAAAATGTATGTATGTGTATATGCCTGTATATGTATGTTTGTATATACATATTTCAACTGGAAGACCCTTCTAGCCATGTAAAGAAAGACTATATTAATAGATTTTGTTCTATGTTTTCCATCGCTTAAGAGAAATCACAGCCTTGATGTGGTCTTCAATTTCTTTTTCTCATACATTGTGAGAAACAGATTTATAAGGGAAATGGGAGTTTTTACCGTTGCATCTTTCAGAAAACAACATGGTCCTACCCCAGCATGACATACAAAGTCAATGGAGATGCTTTCGTAGTCATCACACCATGACCTGCTGAAGAATTACCCAGGGTCAAAAATATTCGTGGTGCCAGGCTGTGTAAACTGTACCCATCATTAACCTGAGTTTCATTGGCTCTGGGGTTTTTAAGGAGAGATTAAAAGAGATAACTCAAAGCTCCCAGATTGTAAGAACAAAAGGGGTCTTGGTGATCATCCCTCATGGTCTCTGGTGTAGCCCTGCACATCACAAAAATAGTGTTTTCCTCAAAGGCAGTATTCTTTTAAAACACCCAAGATAAAAATAGCCCTGATGGCAAATTCACCACACCCCAGATTTGGTGGCTGCTGCTGCAAACAAAACCTGGTGTTAAAACTGAGCTCTCCTAGGAGTGTTTATGAGTTTGCCTTTGGATTTGTTGTAACTTTGTTCTCCGTGCTCGACAGCTCTTTATTCCCTGACAAATTTCCAACCCAGGAATTTACAGCCCTCTGATCGGGGCACGCTTTTGTCTCCTCTTTGCTGAGCTCCCAGTACCAGCATTCCCCCATCCTTCGCTATGGCTCAGGTCAGACCCTCACCCTAGCAGGAGCGTGCCCCGCATCTCCCCACAGCTGCTGGAGCTTCCCACGGGACTCAGGCACGCGGGAGTAAGGAACACATGTGCAGGCACGTGGCAGATGGGTGGCAGGTGACAGCAGTGCAGAGGCTCCTGGCTCCAGTTCTGACATGGAAAACCTTCTGAGTCCCGCCTGCCAGGAAGTCATGTCTCAAGCCAGGGACCAGACGCTTCCTTCCCAGAGATGGTGGGCAAAATTTGGAGGAAATATGATGGGGAAGAAGGCAAGGGATAGGTGGAGAACCACTGCAGTCACGGACAGGCATCATGCTGGAATGAGCGGCTGCTGGCTGACCCCTGAGTGCTGCCTGACGGGCTCGGAGCTTTGCATGCAGTGAATCACTTGCCACACGTGTGATGTAACAAGACAGTGGTAACAGATCTCATTATTATCCAATTTACACGGGGGAACTGGGGTGTGGAGAGGTGAATATTATGCCTGGGGCGCACTGAGACCAGATTACAGAAGGCCTTACGCTGCCATCCCATGCTCACTTTACTAAGCTATAGAGGAATTAGGTGTAGCTGGCAGAAGCAGACATAGAGTATGCTGAGAAAAGCCTGGGGGGAGAGGATGAGCTTGGCATTCATTGTACAAAGCCTTGCCCCTAGCATTTGTGTCCTGCCACAGCAATAGCCTCTCTTGCTGTGTTGAATGGGATCCCCTTCAGCTCCCAAAAGATGTTCCAGGTTGCCATCACACGCTGTGCTTTTCTACAGCATCTGATGTGTTTATCACTTTGCCCCTTGGGAGGCTCTTTCCTGACTTTGCCTGGTCATTCCACTCTCCTGCAGAAGATGAAATGATGGTGAAAGATTTCCAATATCCCAGCATCCCTGCAGCAGCCTTGTCCCAGCTTCCTCAAGGATGAGTCCTGGGCTCCAGCAATGCCAGTGCTGAGCCTGGCCCTGTGCTGGGAGAGCACCTGTAGCAAGACCAGGGTTTGAGTCCCATTGCTGAGGGACCATCTTTTATTCAACTCTAAATTAGCACCTTCATGATGGATTTCTGTTTCACGAATTGGCCCAATCCCTTCTCATATCCATGCATTTATCCTTTGCACAACCCCCTGGCTCAGCTCTGCTCCTGGTTCCTTTTTCATCTCGATCCTGCCTCAGGGTTCATTTCTTTCTCAAAGACATTTCAGAGGAAGCTTAAGAGACAAATCAGCATTACAAAGCATTCCTCTTGTAGGAGAAAAATTTTTCAGAAAGCTTTTCTCTCCTTACTTTAAAAAAGAAAAGGAAACAGCTGAGTTTGGTGAATCTTTTTGGTATTTCCTTATTTTAACACATGTCCCTTGCTATGGAAAAAGGGCAATCACCACTGACGGCTTAAATTCCTCTGTGATGTGCCCAGGGGTCTGGAGAAGCTGGTGCTGAAAACTGGGCTTCAGAACTCAGCTCCTTGCTGGCAGGAAGCCTGGGGGCTGCTTTTCCCTCTGATCTTGCCATGTACCATTGTGCCATAAGCTTGTGCCACTACATGGAGAGACAGCAGGGAGCTGAAACACAAAATGCTTAATGTTTTGGGGGAGTGAAGCTGGACTGAGGTGACCCAGCACCATGGGTAATTCATTGGAGAAGGAATGGTAGGTAAGCAGAGTATCGCCTTTGCTGACACATTTCATTTCACACCGGTTTTCCCCTCCCAGCACAGAAACTTGGAGCTGCGACTCAGAGAATTGGAGCTCTGAAATAATCTTTGATATTTAAACAACTATTTTCTGTTTTCTGACAGCCACACACTGTTCCAGTGTTCGTGTCGAACAGGCTCTCTGAGTCAGATGCAAAATAAAGTGACACATGGTCCCCTCAAATGTTCCCAGCAGAGCACGTATTGTCCTGTGATCTCACTGCAGCAACGAGGAAACAGCGAAGGCTCTTGGTCAGGTTTCTGTGCTGCTCCTAACTGCACATGGCCCCAACAGCAACAGTTCATTCACACCTCACTGCCCCTGTCTATATTATTAAATAAAATGATCCCCAACCAGAGTGGCTTGGCTGGGCTCAGTGCCATGCTGCTAAACACTGCATCCCCTAAAGCACCATGACCAGTCCAAAACTCTTCAGTGAATCTCCTGGCCATGCCCAGATCATTTTCCAGACCCAGGCTGCCAAGTTCACCCTGCCAGAATACCTCACCAAGCCCTCCCCAAAACCTTGGAGAGACCCCTCATTCCTGAGGGAGAACCTGTGTCTCCAAGGGGTGTCCTCATTCCTCTCTAAACCAGCCTCCTCCCTGGGTTACAAAACTGAAGTTTACATCACCTTTCTCATGCAGCCCATAGGATTCCAAGGGATTCAAACTTACACCCAAGCAAATTTCATTTGGTACTGATGCTGCTGGGACTGAGCATGATGACAGGGCTCTGGGCAGCTGCTGGTGCCACAACATGCTGCAATTCCTGCCTGCGTGGGTAATCAGTGTGGCTCAATGCCGTGAGCTGTGATTAAGTCGTTAGTCAGTTGCATGAAAATATTTGAGATTACAAGTGGATGCTGAATTCCTTCTTGGAAGGGTTGAGGAAATTAATATTTACCTCTGGCAGACACGAGGTCAGAGCTTGTCAAACACAAGACATGACGCTGTCACCTCGAGCGCAGACATCGGCCTGATCATCAGGTGTTGGGTTTTTCCAAAGGAACGCGTTAATTCCTTCGACTTGTCACAAACCCAGCCTTGGGTTCATCAGGGGCTAATCATCAAATCATTGTAGAAAAATTGGAGCATCCCAAGCCTGGCAGGTGATACTTTCTCTTCCATGCCCAGTGGTGTGCACTTGCACCTGCACTGTACTCTGGCAGAGTAAAGGGGTGGCTGTGCAATCATCCGCAATCAATCAGGCTGATCATGTACACCGATTAAATGATGTTCTTCCACCAGTTCTTAGAAATGTAATTTGCTTTAAGTTAATAAGCAAACATCTACCGTCTCAAAGTGTATTTGCAGAGCTGTAAAATCAAGGGGCACTTCATAACAGCAGTGAGGAGGGAGGGAGGAAGGGATGGAGCTGCGGTACCAGCATAGCGTTTAGTCAGGATGCTGCTGGAGTGCCACAGGAGCCAGCCACCTGGATGGACATGTCTCAATCCTCCTGACATACATACATTAATTAATTAATTAATTATGTGGAACAAAAACTGTAGTCCTTTCAGAGGACCTCCCTTTGAGTACAAATGCAAAAGAGGAGGTTCAAGTAGAACATGAAGCTTCCTGCTGTCCCTTCACTGAGAACAGAATTGCACCCCATGGGCTCTGGGATATATTTCATTGCTTGTCCTTGAATGTGGATCTAGAGGGAAAGTTTGTTCAGCATTTGCAGTGATTTCTCCACCAGTGCAGTAAGCAAGACCTCCACCAGCAGCTCCCAGGTGCACCTCTTGGGTTGCTCAGGTGGGAGGAGGTGCTTGACTGTTGCTCAGCATCTCAGCTGTCCTCCCATGGACCATACGAACACACATCCCAGCTTTCCCAGACATCCAGTCTCAAACTTAAAGTCTTTTCCCCCCTCCTCCTCTTCATTTTCTTTTGTTTTTCTCTGAAACATGATCTCTTGAAGCTGTCATCTGAAAGGACACATACATTTTCCCAGGGAGGGGGACATGGTAACATCTCCCCCTCACACAACCCACAGTACAACCTGAAAAATGAAGGAGGCAGGAGTTACTTGAGCAAGGCACATTTAAATGCCTTTAATGAGGTGAAATGAAAACACCACGCGTTGCTCACTACAGCTGCTGTATCAGTCTGGAGGGTGAAGTAGTAAGAAAATCAGTACATAATCAGCATGTGAGCGCTCCCAGCACCCACAGGATGGACCCAGTTTATAGGTTGGTTGAAGAAACAAAACAGATTTTGAGTCCTTGAAAACACACAGAACCACAAACGTATATATGTTATAGCTTGCAGTCAGCCAATGTTATCTTTTTTTTTTCCTTTTTTTAAAATTTTTTTTTTTTTTTTTTTGGGCTTTTTTTTTTTTGTCTTTTTTTTTCTCCCCCTCTGCATGTCATGGAAAAAAATCCTCTGCTTTCTGCCTGAGAACTCATCTGCCAGAAAGCCTGCTTGTCGTAGCTATGATTTAAGCCACATGAGCTGGCTGCGTGGTAACAGAGTAATACTGTTTCTTTGGCTTTTTCACTTGAACAATATGATTAACACAGTGTTTTTTGGACGGCTTAAGTCTGTCAGTCCAAGGAAGAAGTTAAAGGAAAGGAGGCCACTATGGGCTCTTGTCAAAACAAGGCTTGTTTAATCATTGCTCCAGGGAGATTTGCAGCCAGGACCTGATTGAAAGTGTCCCTGAGGCCTGGCTGGCATAGCCACCTTCAACCCTTCATTTTGAGAGGGGTGGGATGCCTACTGCACGTCCCACAGTGGCCTGGCTATGGCTGGTTTTTTTCTGGACAGCTCCAGCAGTTCCCAAAGGGAGGCTTGGGCACCACCGGTGACATGGGTAACATTTTTGGGGGAGAAACTGAAAGGCTGCCACCAACTACTGAGGTGTTGGTCAATGAGCTTCCAGTGTTGTATCCTGAGCATTTCAAAACTCTCATTTTCTCCATTCAACTGAGGGGTCCTATGGGACAGAGCTACAAGCAGCTCTTGATCTTTTTTCCCTAGACCTGCCAGTGGCCATTGTGTTTGCCCCTTCTCTGGGGCCTGCATCAGGTTCCTACCAAATGGTTTGGGGTTTCTCTTTGTTTTTAAGGGCACCGCTGGATTTTGGAGACAGTGTTTGGCCTCATAGCCATGTTTCAATCCTGGACGAATATGACTGATATCAAATCCCCTTGCTCTCACCTGAAGGATCAAAATATTTCCTGGCAGTGCTCTTTAATTTGCATTTACAGTCACTGAACATCATTTGGCATGATCTTGTCCTTTCAGCTGAGAAAACTACCCTCTTTCAGCCCCTCCATTTTACTTGGGGTCTCCTGAAGGAAATCATTGAGGTGTTGTGGAGGAAAAAGCCCTGTTCTGAAGGGGCCTGCAGGCTCAGTCTGTGACAGCCTGCTGCAACCCAGAATGAATCAGAGCTGTGAAAGCACAGGCTCGCTAGCAGGAGCTAGCATCCCACCTTCCTAGCAAATGCTCAGATCTGCCTGCCCACCAGCCACGACTCTGGGGGCTCCGCTGTGTCCAGCATCATCCTGAGGAAGATGTAACACCATTCAACCCACTCCTGGTGGTCTTTGCCAGAGCTTCAACACCACCAAACGGCCTCTAATGGCTTCATGATGAATGGCCCCTAACACATATTGGCTGTGCCTGTGACAATGAAATAACCCATTCCAGAGCCCCAGCACCACTTTGGAGTAGGCTGGTGAACTCAGACACTGATCATGGGTGGGACGTGGTGTGAGATGGAGACCGCTCAGAGGCAGTACTTTGGATGGGGTTACCTTGTCTGGGGCTGTAGCAGGCTTTGACAGCAGTAGGACATTGCCAGCTGGACTCAGGACTGAGGAGCCACCAACAACACACTTGATTTGTTAATATATGTGTTGTCTTTTGGGTTTGATGATGGCCCAAAAGCCACCGGTGTAACCCAAGCTCATCCTCTTCCTCGGTACTGGCAACACTGATGCTTCTCAGGAGGAGTGACCAATGTGATGTCCACCAAGCCAAGGTTTGCAGCTTTTCCCAGAAGGAAAATTAGAAAGTGAAGGGGTAAACACATTGTTTTTAAAAACCTCATCTCCCAGTTGTGCAAAAAGGGAAGAGAAAAGAAACGGTCGTGCAATGCCTCGTGACTCACTCAGACTCACTAAGGTGTGGTATCACAGAGCTTGGCAGATCCACCCTTGCTTTGCTGCCTCCACGGCCGGAGCCAAGCAGTTTCTCAGGGCTAGGCGTTGACACTGTCCCTGGGTACAGCAGCCTAGCCGTGCCAGGACCAGCTGCTGCCCACCTCTGGCTTTGGCAGATCCCATGCCTTGTGTTGCTCTGGGATGGGGCCCCCAGAGGCAACCCATGGTGTTGTCTTGTACCATCCGATGAAGCAAGGGAAGTAATAAAAACTGCAGAAGCCAACACGAGCAAAGCATCAGAGAGGTAAAAGGGATGATGTTTTTTGGATGCAGACTCATAGCAAAGCAGGGCTTTGACCCCTGTGAGACCAGGAAATGTAGGTGTGGTGTCCTTGCCTGGTTCTGGTGGCAGCAATTTCCACTGCCTAGCAACAGTTGTTATGTAGTAATAATACTTGGCAAATTTCAGGGCACTTGAGAAATATTAATTAATCTGCACATCAGCCTTGTCAGGTAGGCAGCTAAATATTTACACCTGTGCTTTATATCTTGGGCAGTGAGACCACAGGTGGAAAAAAAAAGCAGCAGTTTGTCCATAGCCACAGCACAAGCAGCTGCCAACATGAGGGTAGTGCTCAGTAGCTGCCTGAGAACAGGAGATCTGATGCAAAGGAAAACAAAAGAGAAACCAGATATTGCATCAGGGCATTCAAAGGAAGCACCTAGTTTTCAATCCAGTGAAGCAAACCTCAGAGGGACTTCTCTGCTGCTGGCACTGGCATTTCACAGCTCAGTTTAATTATACTAATCACTTTGATGATGACTCCTGACATTCACCTTCATTAGCCACTGGCAGCCCCGCTCAGCTGCTGTGACTTCAGAGCTATCAATGTCTGCTTTAAATAACCCATGAGTAAAATCAGCTGGGAGACAGTGTGTCTGGGCTCTCCTCTGGCATAGCCTGCATTGGGGTGGCTGGGAATGCAAGACTGAAGCCAAAACTGCAGTTTAACCCTGACTGAGCATAGACATGCTCTTTCTCTGGATATCTTGGGTTGGGGAGAGCCTTCCTCTTTGGCACTGAGAGCAATGGCAGAGTGGAAGAGGAGAGCAGGGGTGATGTGCAAGGAAGGACCAGGTGAAGTCAAGAAGTCCAGACCATAGCATCATCTTCCCAGCTGCCTTGGGAACAGTGTCAGTGCTATGCCTTCTGTTGCATAAACAAGTAGCTCATGCCATAGCCAGGCTTCAGCCCAAGGTTTTTTTGCCCCGGTGCCCATTGTCCCCAAACAAACAGCAACTGAGGTTACACTGAGGGTAGTCGTATCCTAAAGGCAGGGGGTAGGACAGCTGGAAGGGCAAAGCAAAGGCAGGACATGTGGTGCCACAGCCATCCTTCAAAGCACAGGACTCCACGGCCAGGGAGCAGCTGGACCCTGTCCCACAGCTCTGAGGCCCTTCTTGTGGGCACACTGCCCTTGCTGACAGTGTGCTTTGCCTGCCCTAAACTAGGATGAAATGTAGGAAAATCACAAAATCCCAGACAGATCACAAAGGCAATTAGGTGTTGTGATGCAGCTGCTTCGGTTTTCTTTCCTTGTGGTTTGTTGTGCTGTTTTCAGCTTGTGGTTCTCATTTTACTAAGAATGCTGCTCAGGGAACACAGACAGAACTTTCAGTGATGCTATTTGTCAAAACAGAGGAATTTGAGCTCTGCAGAATAAAAACAGAGAGAGAGGTAAGATGCTGCAGCAATGCTAAATGCCAGTTGTCACTCTTATCCGAGAGATCCCAATTATCATCCCCAAAAAGCTGAACAGGGTGGTGATTTCAACCTGCTAGCAAGCAATTTCCCCAATATTGACCCTGTAATGTCTCTCTATGAAGGTTTTCATTTGCAAACTAATGCCCATAATAAATCCACTTGTGCAGATTTTATTAGCAGGGACCTGTCACTCATTAACTGCAGTGGTGTGCAGTGTGTTCAAAACACAGGAAGGCATTTGTTTATAATTAAGAAAAAATAAAACACGTAAAACTTTTATGTTGTAAAAGCAGCAGTTTTATCATGAGTCGAGCTGTTTGAGATACAATACAGGAGCAATACCCTCTGTGCCTGCATCCCTTCTGAAACCATTGCTGGGATACTGGATTTATGAATGGGAATGGCACTGCTGCTGTTGGGTAGTTGAACACTTAAATACCATTATAGCTTTGATGCTTTATCATGAGAAGACTGATGCTTTAGAGAAAAAAAAGGAAAATAAGGAAGATGTGAGACAGTTTCACTTCGAGGGATTTTAAGTGTTTCTTCATTCAACATTTATAACTGGCATTTTCCTGAGTGTGAAAGTGCATGGAAAAAAAAGGGTAATATTAAGACCCTGTTCCTTGGGAAGGAGATTGACCCTGGCACATCCTGAGTGCTTCTCTTTTTCCCTGAAAATCCTTGTTTTGCATCAGGCTCATTGCTGGCTCAGTCATGCTCTATCTGCTGTATATTTTGGCTGGTTTCTCTGCTGCACTTCTTGGCTTTTGCCGTGACATGCATCACACGGTCTCTTAGGAACACAATAGACTTTTGCACTCTCACTCCGAAGGATGTTGTCACTGCAGGCCCTTCCCATACAGCCACAGGAGTGTTTCTGAATGCTCCTCTTGAGGAGCACACACCCTCCTTTCCAGAAAGGCTTTTTTCCCACTGCCAAACCACATGAGCAAAGCTCCCTCTGCTTCAAAGGCAGCCTTGGGTTGCCAGAGCAGATGCTGGTGGGCAAAAGCCACCCTAGGAAAAGACAGAGGTGCCTGGGCCAGGCTGGCCGAGGAAAGAGGCACTTCTGCCCCAGCAGGGTCCTGCTTTGCGGAGCATCCAGCTTCGCGAGCTGGTTTGAATGCAGCTTCAAAGACAGGAGTCGACTTCCCCGAGTCCTAAATCCATATGAGCTCACCCCCGCTGCAGGGATAGGCAGGATTGCGCCCTCCCTGCTCCCTGCCCCTCCGCAGGAAGGGAGGGGGACGCGGTGCTCGCCGTGTCCCTGAACATCTCCGTGCTGCCAGGGGAGAGCAGCGGCTCCGCGGCTCCCAGGCTGCGGCAGAGCGGCAGGAACGCGCAGGCACTGCCGGCAGCCAGGCAACCACGGGCACAGAGCGCAGAGGAGGGGAGGAGGCATGGCCCTCTTCGAGCCCTGGCTGATGGGTCTGTTTGTGTCAGGGTGGGGAGAGGACACGGCATCCTACCGCCTTGGCACCGGCTGGGAAGGAGTGGGAACAGGATTGCCGGCATCGGGCACACCCTCCCCGCGTTCTGCTGCTGAGCTCAGCAGCTCCCTTCCAGTCCCTTCCAGAAACGGGGGAGGAAATGTGGGGAAAAATTGAAAAAAAACGATGGAGGCTCACAAACTCCTAGTTACTGTATGTCTTCCCGAATATGTATACAGATTTTGATCCAACAGACACACTATTTTTAGTGTCCTTTGGGGTATGTTTGGGAGCAAGCCCTTAACTGTTGCTGTGCTGCTATAGAAACCGTATCCATGTACACTGACATGTTTACAATTGTTTTAAACGCCATAAACTTTCAAGGGCAAAATCAAGCAGCTTATTTCCATTAAAGTAACTGCCCTGGTGTGGGTTTCTTCTACTTTTACATTTATTAATTTAGGACCCTTCTCAGCTTCACCCAGCCCCACAGAGCTTTTGTTTTGAGAAAGGTTTGCCAGCTCCTGCTGCCATGGTGCTTGGCAAACCTGGAGCAGAGCAGTTGCAAATCTGGATTGAGGAAGAGAAAATTTTTTGCTGGCTCTGCTCGACCTCAACCATGGGAGGGGTGTTTGGTTGATACCAGGGTGTCCGTGCAAAACAGAACCTTTTGCCTGCCCATGCTCCATCCTGATGCTGAGGAGTTGCTGTGAGAGGTTGTTCATCTCTCGTGGCCAGGTCATGTCTGTGTAGGACAGAGCAGATGCCTAACTTTAAAAAAAACCAAAACAAACTACCCAACTCATCTCTACCCCACTCCAAAAAAAAAAAAGAAAAAAAAAAGTCAGCAAAATATTATATTTAGGCTTTGGGGAGAGAAGGCACTTTTTAAAAAATTTATTTTTAAATATTTCCTAAAGGTTAGGCTTCCCTCCCCTTTTTTCCTTTTTTTTTTCTTTTTAATTTCTTTTCAATCACAATTTTTCTCCTATGACAAATATTAGAAAAGGGTAGAGAAAAAGGGTGGGGTTTTTCCCAGCATCCTCGGTGGGCAGCAGACATGTGAGAGAAGAATTCTCCCCTGAATGTGGGATGGATGTATCATTTGAGATGGGTGAGGAGCACAGAGTCCATCCCTTCCTCCCAGCGTTAACCTCCACCTGCAAGGTGGGTTCAAGTGCACCTTCCCTTGAATTACCAGACCTGAAACAACCATGCCAGGGCCAGAAAGCTCCATCCACAACCAGGCAGGGATGGATGGCTGGGGACACCTCAAAGTGGCCATCACCCACAGCCCCCCTAAATTATGCTCCCTGTATGACCAGGGACATCATCACTTTGTTGTGTTCAGCTGGGCACTCTGACAGAGACACTCACAGACTCAGCCACACCAAACTGGTTTTCCCTGTCCAGGAGCAAAGTCCAAAGAAGGATTTGGCCTCCAGGGTCCATGTCTGCAATGAGGACTCTGTGGTTCTGGAGGTGCGAGCTTTGAAATATGTCCTGTAAAGCTCTGTGCATGCTTTGCTAAGGGTAAGCTGGGTTTCCCCAACTTACCCGAGATCAGTGGAAATCAGATCCATGTGGAAGTAAAGGAAATAAGTGAGGATTTCTGCTGATTTTAAGATTTTGTTCCTAAACTGATTTAATGCCTCCAATCTCGGCACCACCTACTTTGTCTCTTTCTTGTGCAAATATGACTGTGCTTACCTGATTATTATTTGTCATTCAACCCTGCACATGGTCAATTATTTGTGTTTGCTGGGTCATGCAGTGCAGAACAAAAAGACAACCAAATAAGTAGCATCTGCAGTAACACCCAAGCAGCTAAATAGAGGCAGTGGTGGGCTGTGGGTGGCCATTTGCCTGAGCCAGCAGTTTCACCCTGTGGGCTTGCAGAGAAGAAGAAAGCAGCCATCTGACCTAACCCCTACCTTGGTGGAGGATCCTGTGCTGTGCAGAAAGCCCCAGGTGAAATACCCAACCCTCATAAGACGTTTGTGCAGCAGAGGCAGTCACAGTCCTGATGCTCTGGCCCCTATGAGGTAGAAACCACAGTATCTAAAACTCAGATTTTAGCCCAGTGGCCAGTTTATGAGTGGCTGGGTGCTGCCATGTTACCCCCTATTGATGTGCTCACAGTCAAAAAAACCCACAGCTTTTTGTCTAAAGAACATATTTGCCTGCAGCTGGAGTTTCTACTCCCCCAGAAGTCCAGGCAGAGGAGGGTGGCAAAGCCTTTCAGACCACAGAATGTGCCACAAAACTCATCTTGGGAGCTGCTTAGAGGGGTAAAAAAAGCACGCAGAAGGGGATGCTCCCAAAGGTCCTGTTCCCAGCTGCAGTTCTGTAGGAGTCCCTTTACACAGCAAGTCAGGCAACGGTCTCAACATCACCATCAGGACAACACCTGCCCCTGCCTCCCTCTTTCCATCTCCCTTCCATGGCCCAGAGACTGGTCCCACATGACCCTGCTGCTGCCTGATTGGGAACTCAGTAGCACTGCAGGTAAAACAGCCTCAGCCTGGGCAGCTCTGGCTTCACTTCTGTTGCTCCCAGTTAACACAACCTCCTTTCCTGAGCTGCTTGGGTGCTCAGGCATGAACCGGTTGGGTGACGATGCATTAATTACCTTGGCGCTGCTCCACGGATTAATTGGGTGCCCCTGTGTGAGCAAGCCAGGCCCTGATGAGTGACTCATTGAGCTGCTCGTGCATGGACAGAAAGGGCTCTCATGGGGGAATTGGTCAGGCAGTCACAGGGCCGTGGATGTGCTGCCCAGGCATGGATGATCTGGGCAGGCATTGTCCAGGGACTCATGCATGGATTCACAGGCACTCATCAGCTGCTCATGCATCAACCTATTGGGTGCTCCTGTGTGAGCTCACTAGAACCACCTTAGGTTTTAGCTTTTATATTTTTTTGAATTCTGTGCTATTTTAGTGGTAGTTTTAGGTTTTATATTAAGTGCTACTAAGTTCTCTTCACAGAGTAGATAGACAAAACAATTCCTTCTCTAGTTTGATATCAAAGACAATTTTCAGGCCCAAGAAGGAAAATAACAGTGAAGTGAGAAGAAAAAACAAAGAAGATGGAGCTTCATAACCTGAAGCTGTATTTGGACAACTAACTCTAATATGATAATAGACCAGAATTTAAAAAAGTGTGGGACCTTGTGACTGGGCATCCATTTTGTGACCATTTTGGGGCATCTTGTGCGTGGTCCAGCTTTATTCTTGTTGTAGCCCAGGTGTACCCATTGAGGCTTTTAATAAAACCTGCTCTATCCTTTTGCTCTTGTTCCAGGTCAGCCTCCAGAAGGCATCAGTTCAATGCAGTAATACCCACAGTTGAGGCCCAGCAAACTCCTCTCCTTGAAGATCATCCTTAAAAGTTGTTTGAACACAAATTCATTATCAACTTTACTTTCAACATCATCACAATCCTAATACACGATGTTTTCAAGCTACTCTCTTGCTTCCTGCACACTAGACAGAGGGGCTAATACTGAAACAATGTGTGCACATGCATTAAAATTTCACTCTTTGCCCCTGGGGACCAGAGAGCCTGGGAGTTATTAGCATTACAACCCCAATTTTTGTCTATTATGAACTCCACCCCTTACACCATGAATACCACTAGAATACCAGGGTCAACATTATCAAAATCCAAATATAAGTACTTGTCATGACTTCACCCATTGTCCCCAAGGACCAGGATGGAGGAATTAATGTAAAAATCTGGATGCAATACTTACTGCAAACACTCATACCTGCAAAACACTTAGCCAGGAAGGCCACAGCAGTCTGAACAAATAACCATTTGGGCAAACCCCAGCCCTTGCACCGATTACAAATATCAGGCCTTGTTCCTGAAAGAAAAAAGCATTAGGGCAGTTTAAATGCAACAGTTTTTCCATCCCTGTCCTCAGAGCTCTCTTCTCCCAAGTCACCAACTTCATGTTTCCTGCTCCAGCTCTCCAGCTCAGTGCTAGGGAGTGATGGTTGCCCACCTTCTGCACAGAACTCTCGTTAATGACCCTTCATGCTCACATGTATGCTGTTCAGCTGCTGATGTGTAAGTGAATTGAGCACCCAGGTGCAAATTGCTTTGGCTGTGAAAGCACAGGCTCTCTGGATGCTCATGCATCAGAGAATAGGATGCTCTTGCATGGGCTAGGAGACCTCTCTGTCTGCACACAGCTGAGCAGGGGCTGCACAGCACAGCCACCACATCAGCAGTGGGTGAGAGTCCTTGTGCGGGACGCAAGGACACACGGACACCTTCTCTTGAGAAAGTTGAGAACAAGTATTTATTAAACATCTGACTTCAATATTTATAGCATGTCTAGAAAGACCAGGAATTGGAGAAGAAGGCTGATACCTCTCATATCCCATTGGTAAAGACAATTGTCCATCAATTGTTTCCTCACAGGAAAAGTATGAAAAACAACTTCGTCTTATCAAACGGACTATTGATAAAGACACTTCTAAATGTGAGAAAGAAGCTAGCTACAGTAAAAACAACCCGATAGAAACTGCATTAAGAAAAGCCTGAAAAATCAGGGCGACAGGTGAGCTCTGACTTTGGGCTGTTTGGCTTCTCCTTCCCCCTCCCCACAGCGCTGCATCCGCCAACACAGCCCCAGCATCCCACAGCCTCTGCTTTAGTTCATGATCCTGGGGTTTCATCAGCCACTTTTGAGTCCCAAAGCCCCTGAAATCCTCACAGGCTGGTGAGGGAGGGGCAAGAAGGGATTGAGGTATCTGATTGTGGGTGATATTTTCCATGGGCACATGACACTGGTGGAAAACACTACGTGTTTCTAGTGAAAGGCAGAGATTTGGCAATCCCAGGGTGATATGTGAATTGCTATAGTCATGCTAGTTAGCACCTTGCTTGGCAGCTGTCATTGCAGATGCTTGCAGAGTCACGACATGGAAATCCAGGGGTGCTAATGCGGCTCCAGGAAGCTGGAAGGGAGCAGGAGCTGGAGCCATGCAAGTCACACCACTCACACAGCTTCTTTCTGGAGCCTGTCCTCCAGCCTGGACCACAGCCACCACACCCTCTAAGGGGTTTGACATATGAGCCTCTGTCCATGTGACATGGGGACACTGATCTTTGGTGGCTTCCCCACTGTCAGCTCTCCAAGAGCAGTGGAGTTGGGGCTGAGACACCTGGTGCTAACTGGGCTTCAAACATGAGGAGTTGTCTTGCTTACCTGCAGATATCTCTGGTGCAGATCTGCCAGGCTGGGGAGGTTTGAGGGTCCTGGATGCTTGGACTGTTAGCAAAAGCCCAGAGTCCTTGCAGCAGGACAAGTGAGCCACATAATGGCAGGCAGCTGCTAGTGCCAAGCCAGGTTGGGGCTGCAGAGTAGAACCTTCTCGAGGCTTGGTCTGCATCTTCTCATGAACTGTGCAAGGTGCCCAACACACTGACACCCTTAATCCCACTGAGCTAAGACCTTGCTCAAGGGGCAGCATTCAGTTGGCATTGCAGCTGGGCACAGAACACACAACTTCCAAATTCATCCCTCAGGTGACAGCACCATTGGGAGACACTCAAGCCACCCCATCACAGATAGAAACACAGGGAGCCTTTGTCTGAAAACTGGAATAATTTCAAAGGCAGGATCACTGAGCACAGCAGGAATGTGAAATTATCACCATGGAGAAGCAGACTTCAGCTCGAAGCATCCCAAAATTATTTCTTTTATGGCTCTGAAAATGGTTTACAGAAGCCATAAATACACCACATACATAATGACACCTCATGGCAGGGTTACTCTGTGTGAATGTCCACAGATGAATTCTTCCACATGTGAATTGCTCAGCTGGCTGCCTGTATTTATCTCTACACCTTCAAAACCTGCAAGCAGAGCATCCAGGTCTGCTCCTGCCTGATGCCACCTGCACCTTGTCCCCAAACCCATGTATTTCTTTGGGCAGTTTCTGAAAGCTCTGTGACACCACTGAGGGAGGTCATTGAGCAGCCTCAGAGAAGCCTTGAGGACCACCTAAGGTGCACCATGGCAGGACACAGCACATTCCTTGCCCTTGGCCACCACGCCCTGCACGAGCAGCCTCTGACTACCTGGGAATAGGAACTTGGGGAAAACTGACTATGGGGGATGGGTGAGCCAAAAACAAAGGGCTTTTTCCACTGTATTTCAAGAAAACAGCTTTAATGGGAAGAGGAGTTATGGTAATAGAGGGAAATCTGAGGGCAGGCAGGGATCTGCCTCCCATTGCAAAAGGCAGTGGGAGGGGGTTGCTTTGCCTGAAGACAGGATTAGCTGGCATTTCAAGAGGAGGTGGATGAGGAAAATATTTGGTAGGAAAAATCACATGCCTCAAGTGTGCACCGAAGTTTCAGGAACCATTTTCATAGGCTTCTGAAATATTTCCTGCTTGACAAAGCCACAGAGAATCCAGACAGGGAGCAGAAGAGGAGTCTGGTGCTGCCTCGTGTGGCATCTCTTCAAACTGCTCCGTAGGAAGGACTCAGAGGTTGCCAGAACAGGTATTTCTTGCTGCACTTCTCTGAGTAAGGAGACATCTTCATACACATTAATATACACAAACATCTGGAGACCAAGCAGGCCCAAGAATACTGCGTGCACAAAAAAAGCCTAATGTGTGTAAAGAGCGTGAAAGGACTTGTGAAGAAGCGGTGGTGGCTTCTCAATCAGAGGCCACCAAACTCTAAAAGGTAAGAGGACTGTGAATGCCAAAATAATCATTTTTGTGGGAGGAGGAAAACTGGAGTACTCTGAGGCAAGGATTGAAGAGCTGTGTAATAATAGATGAGACTTTGAAAATTGTCTGTGGCCCCAGGAAGATGGTCCCTGCACAGGTTGGTGGGTCCTGAGAGGGCCTGGCTGCTGCTCCAGAACTGTATTTAAAGCTCAAGGCATGGGGCTGATCTCAGCTGTAATGAGAGATGCTTCAAATGACTTTCACAAGAAAAGTTATCACAAACACTATCCATCATTCCACCATGGATGAGGCGTGATCAATTTTCATCTTTACAATAGGGAGAGACAGGATCAAGATGAACTTTGTTCTTGTTCTTAGATCTTAATAAACTTTAAATAGATCTGTCCAGCCATGAGATGTCCACCTGTGCAACTCTGCCATTCCTCCTGCCTTTGCTGAAGACTGAAACCATTCCAAAAGAGCATTTCCAGAGGAAAGGCTGCCATTCCTTATGGATTTGAGAGGGCCCATGTGTTCCTCCTTGCTACAACTGTTGAACCACTCAGCTGGGGATCTGCTCAGCAGGACACACTCCAGAACATTTTTATAAGAGCTCTGGCAATAGGTTTTGTGTCAGGACAGCAGATAAAACTTAAAAGGCAGTGGGAGTTGAGTTTGAAACCACTGGAGTTTATTGCACTGGAAAGCACCCACCACCTGTGGCTGGGTGAAAACCCCATTTGCAGAAAAAGTTAGGGTGCTCAGAACCTCTTCTTTCTCCTCTTCTTCTTGTGCTGCAGGAAAAGAACCCACAATTCGCATCTTGGGCTTAGTTTAGTTTTCAGGANTGGCTTAGTTTTTTTTTCAGGGTGCAATCCCCTTTTTTTTTTTTTTGGTTTTTTTTTTTTTGTTTTTTTTTGTTTTAGCTCAGGCAGTTGTGTGCCTGACAACTCGAAGCAAAGTTATTTCACTCTGTTTCCAAGTCATTTAACTCCTGAAAATCAATTTATTCCTCATTTTCAATTAGGACTGAAGTAGTTTCTTAAAGAAAAGATTATTTCAAAAGAAAAGTTATTTACAAATATTTTTTAATGTTTTTACTGTTTAAAAATGTTTTTATTTTGATAATGTGGGTTTCTTTTTCCAGAATTGTTTTATTATGGAAATTATCAGTGTAAGTTGTGTAGCATTGGAAAGAAGGCTACTGTGCCTGCGTGGCACAAATGACAGGAGGAGGAATACAGAGGTTTTGGGGAGACCTGTGCAAGAAGGGCCCTCTCAGTGTGGGGTTTCCCCTGCTCCTCCAGCCCAATGACCCCAGATGGATTTTTCCTCTCCCACAGGGAGTATGTGCCCATGAGTGCTTGGTACATCACTTCACTGCTTTCACATGGTGAGAAAGATTTCTTTGTAGAAAGTGTTTCTGAAATTTAGGATTGAATCCTATGACCTGACCCTGATGTCTTTAGGCTGGGGGGGGTGGGAGAGGGTCTCAGCATTCAGTGGGAATTCACATGTAAAGATGTCTGCTAAAGGAGTCCCACCTATACGAAAATACACCTTTGCCATAGGGTCAGCTTTGCATCTCCTCATACACAGCCCCAAAAAGATGCTTTTTGTTGCTCTAATCCAGGTGTGAGTCCCTTTCCCCCAGACCACAGTGGGAGCATTGGGATGTAAGGCAAGATTTTGACTCGTGCAATGCAGTTTTGGCTATGAAAACATCTCCAGTGCAGGCTTCTTTGTGCTTTCTTTGTCCTGAGAGACCAACCCAACCCAACTAATACTGAAGGGAAT
Source organism: Thryothorus ludovicianus (assembly GCA_013397245.1). Lineage (NCBI taxonomy): Eukaryota > Metazoa > Chordata > Aves > Passeriformes > Certhiidae > Thryothorus > Thryothorus ludovicianus. Next base: position 868,490 of record VZTB01010555.1, read on the forward strand.
TCAAACGGGCTGTGCGCCCAGTGCCCCAGGAAATCTCCACGGTTGCCTGGCTGCTCCCATCAGACCATGGCAATCCCATAAAGGCTGGGTAATACAATAACACCATTCCCTCAGGCCCCAGCTCAGAAACACACTCAGGCACTTGTAAAACATTAGGCCTATACTTAAATCCCTGAGGTTTTATTCCCTTAAGCCACGTATTCTTCCTCCACATGCTGAGCCAAGGTGCTCATGCACAGAGTGGGAAAATGTTGCTTCAACCTGCTGATGGCTTTGATACAGGATCAGTACCTGAACAGAGCAACTCTCCCAGAGGACACTGGAAAAGATCTCCTACGTGGAATACAGTAGAGCAGGTTTGGCTCAGCCATTCCACTGACACCATCCATCAGATAAGATCAGACCACAGACTGCCTGGACAGATGTTACATTATTTATTAGAGCAGGCTACTGGTCTGAGGCTTGACGCCAAGAAGGAGGGGGAGAAGGCAACAGAGAAGATAAAAACACAATATTTCTTAACCTCCAGAATAAAGGGGCTTGAGAAAGAGGGAGCACCAAGCACCTGTACAGTTTATGCCTACATCAGACATATGTTTTTTATGAGTGTTTTCCTACTTCCTAATGAAGGAAGGAGACCCCTTAGTACATGGGATTATGCAGATTTCCCCACTCAGAGGTTCTGAGACTCCTCAAGAGATGAGCTGGACCCCAGGCACTTCTTGACCCCAATTTGCTAAGCACTGTGTCACAAGAACTGGTGGGCAACTACATCTTTTTTAGCTGAGTTTTCAGATCCAGTGGCAGGATGGGAGGTGGAAAGCATCCAGAGGCAAATCCAAAACCAGTAGTGAAGCTTTAGATGCCTTGCTGATGCTGGAGCATCTTCAACCCCAGCCCAAACACACACACATGGCCCCATGGGACCCTGGAGGCAGCAGCTTGTCCTCCAAAGCACCAAGCCATGCCCAGCAAGTCCTGCTCATAGCACTGCCAGCTCTTAGCTCAGACACCCCAAAACCAGCTCCCAGGATCCATCAGCTATGACAGAGGTGATCCACAGGGGAGGGGTGAGAGGTGCCTGCAACATCAATATGCTGTGAAGTGACAGGTAATGAGGCAACAGTGAAGTGACATTATTCTTGATTTTAATAGTAATAATAAATATTAATAATATGTTGTTATTATTGTAGCTGACAGAAGCATTCAAGCAGGGGGAACTAATTCTCCGTTTCAACAGAGAATTTGCTGATTTTTCTTAGAGGTACAGCAGCTGCTGCTGCTGCGTCCCTGCTACCACTGCTGTTACAAGGCTTGACTTCCCTTGCTGCAGAAGGTACTGGGTGGGAATTCGGGGCTGCAGTTGCTGCAGTTGCTGCCTCCTCCCAACAGCTCTGGGAATGTGGCTGGGTGCTGGAGAAACCTCAGCCACCGAGGTGGAGGCAAGGACAAAAGAACAGGAGCACAGGGGAAAAGCAGCCCTGGGAGGTCTTGGTGTAGGGTTTCAAACAGTTCTGGAGTAGCTGGAAATAACCGGAGGGGCCTGTTTCTGAGCAGCTTTGTGCAACCCTTTTCTTGCATCAGTGCAAAGCAGATTGGGTTGGAGCAGGGAAAGCTGGAGGAGGTGATGTGGAGCTGTGCTCTGCTTGCTGCCACTGAGGTGGGCTAAGGCAGGAGAGAAACCTTGAGGGCTGGTGAATGAATTACCCACCAGCTCATGAACTGACCACTGGGGGCTGGAAACGGGGGCAATTCTGCAGGCACAAGGTGTCCACGGACCTTGCTTGTTCTACTGACCTGGGCAGCTCTCTGGACACCAGGAGCCTCAGCACAGCCAGTCGGGGCTCATCCTGGTGGTGCAACGTGATTTTCTAGAGGGCTAGGCCAAATTCTTTCTTCCCCCAGTGCTGCCAGCTCCTCCAGAGCTCTGCCTTTAGCAGTGATGGGTTCTCTGCCTCTTCCTTCCACCCTCAAACCTCCCTCGGACAGTGTTTCTGGTGACTTTTTCAGGTCATATTTTATTTAACTCCATCCAATGTCATGCAGCACCTCGTCTCTACACGTTCCTCTTTTCCCCAGTAAAGCCTCCTGTCCAAAAAGCCCTGGTGCCGTGGTCTGACCCTGCTGGCTGAAGGATGGTGTACATGACACCAACACAAACACAGGACTGTGTTCACTCTACGTGCAGCATCAACTACCCAGGTCCCTAAAACTTATCAGTGCTGCCCTCCCTCTTCCTTGTTCCCATTACATCCACACATCCTCCTCCTACATATGGTTATGAGCTGTGCCTGAGGTCCCACAGATCCCATGTCCCCTTGGGCATGCACAGCCCACATTCTTTGTGGCCAAAGGAATTATCCCTCCAGACAGATCTGCTTAAGTCTCCTGCCCTGCTGGATAAAAAAACTGAGTGCTCTCAGCCTACAGGCATAGATGACAGTGCTACACACCCTGAACCCTTTTCTCAAGGGTGTCACCCCCAAAACATCACATGTAGACAGATAGAAGGCATGTTTGAGAGTAGAAATTGCAGGAATCATGCACAGATGGTGTGGTAGGAAGTGAAGGGGAATGGGGATGGTGCAGCCTTGGACTTATGGTATTCCAGCTGGGATCATCTGCTCCTCCATCCACCAAAGTAGAGCCTTCCCCCAGCTCCCTTTCGTTCACCCAGGGCTGGTCACCACCAACCATCTGTGCAGGAATTGCACCCACCACACCCTTTAACCAAGGTGGGATCTCTTTTGTGTGCCAGAGGACCTCTCCCTCCCTGGTTGCCTTCTCTCCTTGCCTGGAGTGGGGTCAGGGCAGCAGGAGCAGTTGTGTCCAGGCACAATCAAAGTGCTGCCGCAGAGTTCTCTCTGTGCTCACTGAGGACCAGACAAGCTCATTGCACAGACACAAATTTTGGGGCTTTAAATAGCCAAGCAGGGCAATGTTGCTCTGTCTTTAAAGCAATCTATCTCTGTTTAAAGGCAAAAACAAAGGCTTTGAAATCAGAGATTTAGAAGGAAGGAGAGAAAACTGAGCAGAAAATAATTCCATTGCTCAGTGGCATTACTTTGAACCGCAAGATTTTTTGGGAAAAAAAAATTCCATCTCTCTTGTTGTCCCTCCTCTGAAAATCAGTCCTTGGGGGTGTCAGGACTCCCTTTTATTGGAAGGTCCAGCTTCCCAAGGCTGGAACTGCAGAGAGGGTAGGCAGGGGTGAAGCAACATGCCTCAAAGGAAAACTTCCTGGGTGCTGCTGGACCATGGCTTCCATCACCTCTCAAGTTCTCTGGCACCCAGATGTCTTGTACCAAAGCCATGACCAGCAAACTTTTTTTTTTCATCAAGCATAGAAGATAATAACTATATTAAGGTCTGCATCCAACAAGACACACATCTAAAACTGAAAGCTGCACTGCAAAGGGGCTCAGGAGATCAAAGGTTTTTCTCTTTTCCTTGAAGTTGTGCTTGAAACAAACAACTATTCTTTTCAAATCCTGCATCTTATTCAAAGCTCAGTTGGAGCTGATGTCTTGCCTGTTTATTTTCAGTTGCTAGTATTTTGCCTGCAACCAAAAGAAGTCTTTTCTTAATCCTTTCTTTGCAACATCACTCGAGGAATGGGAGCCATACGTGTCCCCGTGCCAGACCCTCAGGGTGCCATGGGCTCATCCTGCCCAGGACAGCCCTGAAGTCTTTCGTGCATAGTCTCAGACTGCATTTGGGAGATGTGCTTTGAGGTTTTACTGCTGCAATGTCTCAGTGCTGTCGCCAAGTGCTCACCACAGAACTTCCTCTGTTTGCAAGGCCCTGCCAGCAGTAGCCCAGCACTCACTGTAACCTTGTACAGTTTGATTTTTAGCACCAAGTCCCATTTTAGGCAGAACCCATTAAAATCATTAGGTGTTACCATATAAATCTCCATCTTCCACGTCACAAGGTGAGTGACATTTCCTGACAGCATGTTTCATCATCACGGGCGCTATTTTTAAAGCACTGATTTAAAGTTGTAATGAATATGAGAGATTAGTGTGCTGGTGAAACCACTTCTGCCCCCAAACTGCTAACATTTTTGACTCATTTTTTCTACTTTTCCTAGGAGAGACTGTGACACTTTTAAGATTTGTTTATTGGTGTGTACTCTCTGGCACAGTCTTGCAGTCTCCATTGAGTAGAGACACTTCTTACCTAATTTCAGCAGGACACTGCAGAGTGTAGAACCCTCCAAGATTGTTATTAAGACTCCATAGTTTTTTCACAAAGAATGGTGAGTGGCTATAAAATTAAAAAATAACCCTGCTGATGGCTGTGGGTTACCTGTCCCCTATCAGACATCAGAGAATCCACATGAGAGAGCTGATGAAAACCAGGCTTTTAGTACACTGAGCAGGTCACTCCTGTAAAGCATCTCAAATTCAGATTCACACTTCTCCTCTGTTTTCTTTCCAAGATCAATCATAAAAATGATAGAGGATAAATAGAGAGGGGCTAAAACACAACTTCACCCACGTGCACTGTGTTCCTTCACCATTTCACTCCAGGACCTTCTCTCATGTTCTTCTCCTTCTCATTGTTATTGCTGTTTCTCCTCCTCCTTTTTCTTCACCTTCTTCTTTATTGTTGCACCTGCAACTGATTTCTGTTTCAGATATAAACCAAACTCCTGCTACACTGGAACCACAGCATGGCCTCCAGGTGCTCCTATGGAGCAGAGATGTGGTACAGAAGCAACACGGGGGGAAAAAGGAAGGAAAAAGGGAATTTGCAGGATGCCCCATGAAGCAAATCCCCTGTTACATGAAAATATCACACAGGGAAGCAATAAAGGGAAGTTTCCCCCTCACGCAAGGGAGCAGGGTGAGTCTCATGACTTTCATCCAGACAGCTAATAATGAGGGGAAGCTCTCTGTGTGAGTTCCAGCTCTGTCTGGTTTCCATAGGTGTTCACAAAAGGATGATAACTGGTCAAAGAGGTGAAGTGCAGGCTCCTCTCCCTGAAGCATCCCAGTAATTGAGCAGAGGCTTTGCTAAGCTGGAGTGCTCTGGTGCCTTGCACTGACTTGCCCCTGTGAGAAGCAACACTCCTTTGGCATAACCCAGCCTGCCTTGGCTTCCAGTATCCACAGGACACAGCCAGAAGAGCCTCTTGGTGGCGTGTTAAAATTAGGTGACACAAAACAGCACCACTGGTGTGGCCCAAGGTTTTGTGCAGGAGGCAGCCACCCAGCTCCAGGGCAAGGGCTCACGTGCCCAGCTCCCTGCCCCAAGCTCAGCCCACTGCAGCTTCAGGCACCACAACAAAAGGAAGTAAAACTGATTTATGAGGGGGGAGGTACAAGAAATGAGTCAGGCTAAAGAGTCCTAAACTCTTCTTTGACCATCACCTTCAAGCCTAACCTTTCCTGCGAGGCTTGCATGGGAGTTGGTTCTGCCACAGGCTCTGGGGGATGAGACCTAGGAATAAGGTGAAACCTGCTGCCTTCACAATTCTGCCTAAAATCAAGGAAAAGGCTGAGAGCAGCCTATTTAATGTGGTGGAAAGACTGACCAAGACAGAGGCTGGGGCAAGGGTGTTGTGGTGGCACTCCACACACCTGTCCCAGGCATGAGGGGACAGCTTGGGGTAAGGAGGACAGGTAAGGTCATATATCTGGTACACATCAGTTTTGTCAACTAGGAAAATGAGAAAATGATGCTTTCCAATTTCCTCAAAATGCACTTATTGCAGTCTCAGCAGATGCCTGTCACCCTCTGGGATGCAGAAACCAGTAAGTCTAGTCTGAAAGAAAAATCAAGTGCATCTTTTGCTGTTTTGTAACATGACAGACATTTCTGCAGCTGCCTGGCTTCAAATGGGTATCTCCATGAGCAGGTGCAGAAAACACCCAATCTAAAGGGATGAGCAGCCTTTGCCTTCAGTCATCACTGACTGGTGAAATTCATCATGCCCTTAAAAACTTGAGGGCAGGCTCAGCTGCTAATGCAAAACTCCTGATTCAAAACATGATATAATTTAAATATTGATCATTTTTCCTAGGAAAAAAAACTCAGTTGAGTCTGCATGGCCAGGCTGTGTATTTATGCTGTCATAGGACTTCCCCTACGTAAAACAGGGAGACCTTTTGACCTGAGGGACTTCACTTCCTGCAGAGGAAATCAAAAGGGAGCGAAGTTGACTGTGATCAAAATAAATCTTGGCACAAGAGCAGGTTTCCACACACTTGCCTGTATGTGAGAAGGGGGTGCACAGAAAACACCCAGTGGCCCAGAAAACATCTAATCCAGAAAGATATTTTCACCATGGCTTCAGATCCACTCTGCCTCAAGGTTGTCTCCAAGCAGGAGGAAAGCCACCCCTGCACTCTCCATTTCAGTGTGGATCACCAGCAAATCCCCAATCCCAACGTAGCTGTGGTGCCTTTGAATGCCAGCAATTAATGGGACTGGTGAGTGCTCTTGTGGTTGGTTGGTTTTGGGGTATTTTAGGGAAACTGCCTTGGTCCCTGCTGTCCTCAGCCAGCTCCAAGGCTTTGGTACCAACAGGAGTTTCTACCATGCTGGAGTTCGGTGCCTGGGTCAGCGTCTCTGCATCATCCCTGTGTCCATAGATGGCCAGATGGGTGTCAAGGGAAGAAGTCCTGGGAAGAAAGAGGTTTGGGGAGGGGGAAACCAAGATGTGCTCCTGCCTCTTTCCCACCCTTCCACCAGCAGAGCAAAAAGGCCATGGGGTGGTGGGAAAGGAAGTAAGTTTGAGGGTACTTGCTGCATTCCCTCCACATTCCCATGGTGGCTGGAAGTGGGTGAGCAGCAGAACACCACCACCTCTGGGGAGAGGATCATCCACTTGTCCCCCCAGAATGAGAGCAGTTGCCCAGAATTTTGGGAAACAGAGTAATGTGCAGGGAATGTGGCATTGGAAAGTGACTGGGGACAGCAATTTGTGCCTGAGTGACAGCAGAGTCCTGAGCAAAATGGGACGGAGAGGGAGAGAAGCTCCTTTTATCAGCACTGGCTGCTATATTTCTCACTTTTGGAGTAAAAAGCTGAGCAGCTGCTGTTGCTGGGACTGCAGGAAAGCGTCTCTGGGCCACTTGGCATGGAGGGAGGGGAGCAGGTCCATCCCTGGGGAGTCCTGGAAGGAGTCTGGCTCTTCTTGCTGATTCTTTTTATTTTGCTTCCTTTAAAGGCTGGGAGGAAAGAGGGAGGGAGGACCCAAGCAATGTGGTCTGACAGAAAAAAAAAAAAAAGAAAAAAAAAAAAAAAGCAAGTCAAAGATGTGAAGTGCCTGGCAGAGACCCAAAGCACAAGAGCACAGAGACCGTGAGAAAAATGTAAGTTTGCTGTCCAACTGGATGGAAATCAGATGTCGCTTGGGACTTCACAGGACTTGTAAATGAGTAAAGGAACAGGCAGGAAAGGAAGGAAGATCCAGCCAGGCTGGAGAAGGCAAACCAGCAGGGCCCTGATTCCAATATGGTTAATATCCGTGAGACTTATTCCTAGAGGCAGCAATGATTGTCCTATCACAGCATAAATCCTTCACTAACTGCTAAACCAGATCTCCTGAGAATGGAGGAGTGGAGACTTCAGGGCTTTGATGCTGCTGAGGAAGAGGAGGGGGTAATGATGATGGGGAAGAGAGCCATTGCAACCCTTGCTGGAGCACAAGGGAACACAGTTGCTCTAGTGGCATCAGGCAGCTTCCATTGCTGTTCCCAATTCACCTAGTGGTTGCTCTGATATGTGGCCTAGGAATGCCGGGGTATCTGCTGGGCATGGATGACCCAGAGATCCAGAGTGGCAGAAGGAGGACAGAGGGATGGCAGAAAAGGTGGGATACTCCCTTGGGAAGGTCTGCAGCCTTATGGACACAGCTACCTCTGGAGCTCAAGTGACTTTTGCTGTTCCATGGGCAATCAGACCATGGGATACACTTTGAGATTAATAGAAGAAGCTGCCCATGCTCATGCCTTTATTATTCACATGCACACACAAATGCTTGAGCTACCACCCAACCTAGTAGCTCCTGCAGGACCTCCTGTTTGTACCCACCTGCTAAAAGGGGAAACCCAAGCAAGAAGCAGCAGGCACAGCTAAAGAGTCCTTTGTGAGCTCTGTATCACCCATGCCAAATAGGGGAAGTCGTAGAAACTTCTAGAAACTCTTCAGAGCTGCTCTTGGCTGAACTCCTGGATGGGACCTGCCTTTCCTGCACAGAGGCTGAAGGGGTCCACAGTGACCCATTGAGTGAGCAGGCCCAGGGCAGGCTGTGGTTGGAAGCACTGTGTTCATAGTGTCCCTTTCCATGGACCACGCTCAGCCTGCCAGGCATGCACAAAAGGCCTGTCCTTGCCATTTCCCAGCAACTTGCCGTGGGAAGCTCATTCCTGCTCACCCTGGGCTGGGAATGCAGCCACCACTGAGACCCTTTCTGTAAGGAATCAAATCCTTGCACAGGGGCGTGGGGACTTCCCAGCAGCCAGCCGTGGCCCAGGGCACTCCAATGAGGATGGCTGCTGTCCCAAAATGCTCCCCACCAGAGCTGGCTTTTGGGGCCAGGGCAGTGAAGTGCCCGCCCTCTGTTAGTGCAGTGCCCTTGGAGGGACCGTGGGAGGAGATTTCAACCCTTTTCAGGGAGGTTTCAGAGACAGATGCTGGAGGTGGGTGAGGAGGCGCTTGGGGAGATGGGAACATGCACAAATATTCAGAGAAGGCAAGCAAGCCCATAGCTGCAGCCGATGACATCGTTAAAGCAGCGTGGAGACTTAAGGAAAAAAAACAAAGAACAGCAACCCTCCCGCACCCCCTGCTCCCCAAAACCTCCATCTGACCACGCTCAAAGCACCTTTGCGACCTGATAGGACCTTGCCTGGGGATGTCTGGGCTCGGGGCTCCCTCTAGAGGGTTTTGCACAGCCAGCAAATGGCCACACCACGCCTTGGGGAAGGGGCTCCAGGGCTCCAGGGCTCAGCCCTTCCTTCCCTGCTTTGCACGGGGTGGCCTTGAGAGCATCCCCAAACTGCCCTGAGCCAGCAGGAGCATCTTCAGCTCTGCCAAGAGGCGTGGCAGGGGCGACTCAATGTGTTTGCGAGGAGCGTTTACACGGATTTTTTCAGCCAAGCAGGATTTGGGGAGAGGGGCATTGGACCTTGCATTGTAGGTGAAGGCAGAGCTGAATCCAACCTTGGAGATCCCACTGAGGGGTTGGAATGATTGAGGGCCAAGCACCACCTCCTGAGGTGAGACCACGACTGTAACCAGGAGCTGCATAAAGGCAAACTGCCCTCACCTCTGGGCGAGGAGGGCACAGCCAGGCAGCAGAGCTTGGAGCAGGGGCTGCCACCAGGAGACACATCCCACCAGGAAGATCCCAGTTACAGACATCAGGTTGAATTCCTCATCAGAACAGCACTGCTGTGAAGGAGAGCCTTGGAAGAAGAGCCAGCAACCCATGGAGCAGCTCATCGTGGGACAGGCTGCTCCTGGCCAGGGGTGTTGCCAGGGATTTGCTGTCATGGACTTGTCCTTGGACATCTGTGACTGTTCTGGCACTAAAAGACATTTTCTCTTTCTAAAACACTTGCTTGACAGCCTCTGGGATATTTTGTCATAAAGGGTAATTTTAATGCCTAAAGTTTTCTTTCTAATTACTTAATTACAGCCCAGACTGCCCAAAGCAATGAGGCACTTCAAACACATCTATAAAAAAAAGAAAGCCATGTTAACTCATCCTTGAGATTTTAATTAGAGCAGCTGCAGGGGCAGGTTGGCAGGTGGGCAGCATCTCTCAGCCTCTGTGAGAGGGACTTGGCTCTCTACTTCTCAGGCCAAAGTCATTGACAGAGAGAGGTCACACAACAAAAAAGAGCAACAGGAAGGAGCTTTTGGGTGCTTTTCAGGTTTCCTAGGACAAAACAATTTGGGACTCGAACACATGGAGCTGTAGGGAACCTGAAATTCTCCCCAGGCCCTTTGACAGAGGGCTCTGCTCAGCTATGGCAGCAATACCCAGCTCAGCTGTGCTTAAATATGAGGAAGATTTTTGCTTTTTGTCTGCGTACAAATTCCAGTTACCCTGTTCCCTCCAGGAGGGACAGGAGAAAGCTGGAAAAAGAAGCACCATAAGAAGTTGTACTCCCTTCTAATCTCGTGTTTTTCTACTGATGAGACAAATATTCTCTGTGCAGACCCTGGGAGAAGACAAGCAGGATCCTGCTCAGTGCCTACCTGAGGGGGCAAGCACCTACAGTTAAAGCTAGAAAGGGCTCTTGAAGGGAAATAATTTCTTACTAACTGAATATTCCCCACGGAAAGGGTGGTTAGACACTGAAACAGGCTGCTCAGGGATCTGGTAGAATCACTACCCTTGGAAGTGTTCAAAAAATGCCTTGATGTGGCTCTTAGGGATGTGGTTTGGTGATGGGCTTTGCGTTGCTGAGTTAATGGTTGGACTCGATGATCTCACGGGCCTTTTCCCTCCCAAACCATTCTCTGTGATTCTGATTCCAACACAGCCGGTCTCAGCCCGGGCACCGCCGGTCTCCAGGCTGGCCTTCACTAGATGGTGCTCTACGCCCTCTGAAGAAATCCATTTTTCAGCCAGAGCCCGTTCCTCTTGCGCTGCATTTCCAGCTGCAGCCTCAGGTGGGAGGAGAGCTGATATTTTCCTGTTCGGGGGGTGTTTTCCGCAGCGGCATAGCAGGAGGGGCAGTGGGGTTTGAAGAACCCCAGGTTGTGTTGAAATGCAGTGGGAAATGTGCCGAGGAAGAGGAGGTTCAGCAGATGGAGCAAAAGGCACGATCCTTTTCCCCTTGCCTGGAAGGTCCTTGTTGGCACTAATTTGCCCCCACAGAGGAATCACGTCCTGGCAGAGGATGTCCAAATTTTCCCTGACCAGGACTCAGTTCAAGGAGGACACTTGTCCCCTTTCCAGCCATGTAGGCACAGGGTTTGTGGGCAAACGCTTCCAAAAGCGTCCTGGGAGCTTCAGCACCTGCGGGCATAGCCAGAGACCACAGAGCTTGTGCCTCCTCCTTCATCCCTTCAACAGCCGAGCCGCAGCCCCAGGCAGCCCTGCCCTCCCGTGGGCTCAGGCAGGCTGTACGATCAATAAAATGCACCCTCAGCCAGAGCTCGTGGAGCTGTAGAGAGCTGAAGCTCTGGGTGGGCTGAGTGGCAGCTCTGCCCCTGGGGAGCACCAGACACACTCCAGCACCCTCCTGGCACTGGGAAGGAGGATGCCTCTTTATACTCAGCAAACTAAGCTCTTAAGCGGCGCTTGTCAGCCAACAGATAAACACACTTAGAGTTAAAAGTGTGTTTATTACCCTCTGATGGGGAACATGGCATGTGTTTATATACAGCATGGAAGTGGAGAGGCTTTCTAACCGTGCAAGAGAGCTACCCAGGGACAGACAGGCTGCTTTGACTGGAAAATGGAGTTTCAAGGTTTTCTTGCCTGATTATCTTTCTTTGCAAAGTGTGTATATGGGTCTCATCTTGAAGCCTCTGACCCATGAGTCAACCAATGGGTTTTTGCAATTGTTGCTCTTTTTGAAGCCTGTTCAACCCCCTGTGACGAAGACAGAAACCATTGCCCAACAATAAAGCCTTTCCTGAAATCCAGTTTTACAGGACAAAACCCCCAGAGGGGCTTGTGCTCTGCACAGATGCCTTCAGTGGGCACAGCCTCTCCTTTGACAAGCTGTCAAGAGGTTTCAAGAGGATCTTCAATGCTTTGCACAACTTGTTTGGGAAAGCTTGAGCAAAGAGATTGGCTTTGCAGGAGTCAGAAACCAGGCCTCTTTTCATTTTGGTCACTTTGGCGTTTTGGTCACTGCCACCCTTCCAAACTTTGTTAGAGGCATTTCAGTGTAACAAAATTATCAGGCCCAGCCCTAAAGGCATCTCAAGCTAGATCACTGCTGCCATGGGGGAATGAGTTTGTTTTCACTGGCTTTCAGGGAGGTGTTTCTTCTGCAGCAACAGGCCCCCAGTATTTCCTGGGTTGGCCACATTCTCCACGCACCTTAAAGCCTTAGCACTGTCCAGGCATCTTGAAAAACAACTTCCTGGACATGCAGAGGAGAAAAAAATTAAGCTTGGGAACCACAATCACAATTTCAGGCTGTGATGTCATTTAGTCTTGCCCAGCCACCAGGTTCAGTCCAGAGCAGATCCTGGGGTCTGGTGCAGAGCATGGATAATGTCTGTGGAAGATGCTGCTCACAGCAAGTGCTGTTCCAGAAGGAGAAGACCCAGCACTGCTTTGACTACTTTGATCAGTGCTGAAAGACAGGAGGTCCCATTATGGCTGAGGAAAAGAGGTGCCTTTCTGTTAGAAGAAGGAAAGGAGAGGGAAAGGGAAAAAAAAGATTCTTGTTTCACAGGCTGAGTTGGAGTAATTTCCCTGACCATCTCCATCCCAGCACAGTGGAAGGCAATGTGCTGGCAGCTGCTCCAGTCCTGCCTCACACCAAGAGTATTTGCCTTTTGAGAGAGGTTTGAAGATCACGAGGTTTATAGAGGGGTGTGGGGAAGCAGCCTTTAAGAGGCTGCTGAGGCCAGTGAGGAAGCCCAACACTTCATGCCAAGCCTTGCCTCTTTCAAGCAGCTCAACCACTTGTGCATCTGGACAGCATCAGGGAAGAGGATGAGAAATGGAAGCTCCTTTTCCCCCATGGGCTTCTCCAATTGACACATCAAAGGCAACATCACAGGAAACCCCACAAGTGGGTCTCACCCTAGAGATGCTCTAGGGCCCTGCTAATGTGGGCTCTCTTTACGCCAGTCCCAGGTCCCAGTCTTGCTGTGAGTTATTTTCCTGCCCTCAGGCACTGGGTAGCCCCATGGGCTGGCTGAGCTGCTGTTGTTGCCTGTCCATTCAGCAACACATCTGCAGTCCCTGAGTGGGTGGGAGCAAAGCATTTTTAAACTTAACACTGGAGCTTTTTTGGTAGGACTAAAGTTAATCTCTCAAGAGCTTGAGTTTCATGTAGCATGAGGGCTGGTGTAAGCCAGCCCCAGGCCTCCTTATGCTGCTCACTTCCTCCCATTTAACAGAATTAAACATATAAAGGTTCATTAATATTGAAAAAAACGCATCTCACTGCACCCTCATGCCAGTTGAAATCATCTCAGCTGACTGCAGCAAGCTCTCTGCCCCCGTAAGCAGATGCCTACGTGCAGGTTGCCCTCAGTATCCAGAGAGCAGATTAAAATTTGGCCAGGTTTTAGCTCAGGCTTTGAGGAGTGATGCTTCAGGCATAGTCCCCAGGGCCTGGGCTGCAATTCCTGACTGCTTAAGAAGCAAACATTTGTGACTCAACACCTCTGCCTGGTTTGTACCCTCAGGGGAAGCCCCAGGGACAGGTTTTCAGGCAGAAAATGGGGTGGTGAGCAGGGTGGCATCCCACACAGGCACATGGACACAGCATCTGAGGGAGGTCACAAAGGGCAGTATCATGGGCATTTTTGAGGGTGACTTTTTGCTTTGTTTCAGCTTCTTCCTGCCCAAGCTGATAATGTGCAACTGAAACTGCACTCAAAAACTTGCTGCAGAGAGCAGAGAAATCCACAAGCAGCCATGGCTGGCTCTGCAGAGTTTGGATTTGCTGCAGGATCAGGCAGCAGCTGCTGCCTGACATCAGTGTCCCCACTGCCGCTGTAGGCTGGAGCAGCTCCAGCACTGGGGACACCTCAGTCTGGTAGCAGCCATGTGACCAAATTTCCCTAAGGGCAGCAGGGATCCTCCCTGCCCTCAGCCTGGAATACAGGCAGGAGCATCACATTTCCCTCCTCCATGTGGTGTCAGTGCTGGAAGAAAAGGGAAAAGGATCGGATACCGCAGAAGTCCTGACCTCATTCCTACCCTGCCTGCATATGTTTCGTGGTAATGCTGTGATAATTCTCAAATGCTTCCTTTACATTTTCCCAGCCAGGCACCAACATCACTGCCATCACCCCGTCTCCTTGTCTCCACAGGAGTGTCCTCAAGGAACACCTTTGCATTTGGCCAAACAAGATGTTCTTGTCTGAGGAACCACAACAGTGTTTTTCCTGGTTTTCCATCCACCCTATTAAATCAACTAGCACCTTTTCTTCCTACTGTTTTGAGTAGGATACATTCATCTAGCTAGTGTTATATGGACAGTATGTCCCATCATTTCCTATCATCTTTTGTTCAGGTGAGCTCCAGGTGGGAGAGATGGTATTCCTGATGGAATGGTGATGGGAGTGATAATGTAGAGAGATAGATAAATGCAGTGTCCCAAAGCACATTGGGTGTCTTCCCAAGGAGATGTCAGAAGCATCCAAACAGCTCTTTGGTGCATCAGGGCAGGAATGTGCCTGGCATGACTGGTACCTAGAGTCTGTCCTGGCTATCATGGAGCCATCAGACAAAAATAGAACACTGCTCCAGCAGTGACGGAGGACACCTGCAGCTCTAAGCCACGACTTCACCCTTGCTGCTGGTATCAGGAACACAGTGGGTGTCTCCTCTAAGTGGGATTTCTGGTCTTCTCTAAGTGTATCTGTGATGAGCTTCTGTGTGATGGGACTTTTCCTACCAAGCACATTGCCACTCCTGGAGGGAGCTTTCTCATGCCAAGGGTAGTAGGAGTGGGCAGAAACATATTTGCAGAGGGAAAGGCACCCCATAAACAAGGGGAAACACAGGGGATCTCCAAGGAGGCTGCATTTTTGGCCCAGACCATAGACCAAAACAGTAAGAGCATGCAGGTGTTTTGTCCATGCCTTTTTAAATGAGCTTAAGGCAAAGCATTAAGACAAGGAAACCCAGACTCTGGCACCCAGGCTGGTCTGACACAGCTTTCAGATGTCTTTGCTCAATCCCTGTGCTCCTCTCTCAGCCCTGAGACCATTTCACAGCAAAATATTCCTCTATTCTGTTCCTGCAAAATAGATGGCAAAATATGCATAGCCAGCAGGGTAAGCAATGAAAGCCACAGGCCCAAATACAGTATTTTTTCCTCTCTTGGATAAAAATATGACATAGACCCCTTATTTCAGCTAAATACTTTCCAGTAATGCCTTTTTATTTTTTTTAAGCTCGTGTTTTTTGTTGAGATAACCCAAGTTACCAGCTAATGTCACTGTCACTTCCAGCACTCTCTAATCCTGAACAGGCAACATCCCTTCTCGATTGATTGAACATTACGCTTTGGCCAGCTTGGCCAAAGGCCTTCAAGACCCTTGCTTCTCAAAGAGAAGGGAGAAAACACAGCATCCTTGTGTGGCTGTTCAAGGGTTTTGAGTCAAATTTTCCAGCAGGGAAGGCCCATGGCACTATCAGACAGCCAATGCATTTTCTGAGCAGTGTCCCAGATCTGTTGGGAGCGGGGTCAGACCCTGGGGCTGCTCCAGAATTTTTTCCCACATGTTCAGCCCATGCATGAGTCCTGCCCCAGCCCTTTGCTGAGATGCCTTGGACAGAGGGAGCGAGCTGATCTGCCGACATGGGGCTGTCCCAGCAGATAAAATAAATATTTAGCTGGAAAACATCTAACAGTTTTCAAAGACCCTGGGATGGCCCAGCGTGTTTAGACTGTGTGCATAGCAAAGGGCGCTGCTGTCTTTAATCATCCTCGTATGTATTCCACGCTTTTATCTGGAGTTCTTCACAGTCCTCCACAGAGAGCCTTGTCTTGTTCATCTTTGCACCACAGATAAGGAAATGGACGAGCAGCAGCAGGGGCTGGGCTTGGGTTGCTTGGGGGTGCCACGTTTGGAGCCATCCTTCTTTGTGTTCCCTCTCCGAGGCTGGTGCCCCTCCAACAAGATGATATGAGAAGAGTTTTCCTGTTTCCATGTTTTCCTGCTGGCAGTGGAGCTGGCCCTTGTGGCTGGTGCTGCTTGTGCCCATATCTCAGCAACAGTCCCTGTGTCCTGCTGTGCCCCTTGCCCCTGGATGCAGTCAGGAGATGGATTTGCAAGCTGGCTCTGAATTGCAGATGAAAAGCGATGCTGCTTTCTGTTCTTGTGCTTTGCATTGTGGAGTAACCTCTCTTCTCTGCAGCAGGCTCAGCTTTGTGTATTTATTACTCCATTTCACAGATGCTTTAATATAAAGTAATTAGTCCTGAGGGTAGCATTAAGCCAAGAACAAATTAGGCTGTAGCACAACTGAGGCTCCTGCCTGGACTCTGAGCTCTATAACCAAGAGGATCACGAGAGGGTAGAGTGATCTGGGGCTGTGGGCAGGATGAGGCTGGGGGACCACTGCCTGGAGCAAGCTGCTGCTGGTGGGATGTATCAAAGGGAAGCTGCCCCCATCCCAGCCTCCCATCAGCTCTCACCATGGCTGAAGAGCAGCCAGCTGAGTCCTAAGGCAAGAAATGAAGCATGGTTTTCTCTGGAAGCTGTGTGGGCTTTAATGAGAGCCTGACCCAGCGTCTTATAACCTCATTTTTTAAAAAGAATTCCTTTTGAATGAACACATTTTCTTTCTCAATTCAAATGCATACTTCCCTTGCCCCAAAACTTCTCCCATACAGCATTCTTTTGAAACACATTTTTGCAGAAACTTTTACTGAAAACAACAGTCTAGCAGCCTCAGAAATATCCAGCCCAGCCAATACATCCCTATGGAAAAACTATGATAAACTGGAGGGTCATTCTCAGATGGAGGTTGCCTGAGCAGGAGCTGGCCTCAGACTGGGGAAGGAGCATCCCCACGCATACCCAGACATAGGACAGAAGTTGTCTACCCAGTGGTGTTTTATAGAGCATCCTGCTTTTCCCCATTTCCCCCTTTAGCCACAGAGGGAATCTCTGCAGAGGATGAGGAATGTAAACCCAGTTTTTGTATCAGAAAGTAAAGTATACCTTCATGTCCTGGGAACCTCATCACACCTGGCTTTGCAGAATCCATCTTCCAACCCCTGGTTCTAGAGGACTTGGGTCACATCCCAGGCTGGGCTACAAGGCCATTTCAGAACCACCTTCTCATAATCTAAACTAATTTTTAAGGCCTTGTGTTCTGAAGGCCACCAGCTTTCCAAGAAATCTTAAATCCTGTAAAATTCACCCAAATCCCATAATCCCTCATGGAAACAAAGGCTGGACTGATTATTTTTTGCTGTAAGGCTGGCAGGCTTCCAGCTTTCTGAAATGCAGCTCTGCTGAAAGTAAAATCTTTTGAGGGTAAAATCATGTACTGGTGGTTTTGGAAAGACAAGTCAAAATAAGGCATTTCAGGAAAAAGAAAAAAAAAGCCTTTAAAAATAGCCTTGAAGCTATCTTTATCCTCAAGTCTGGAAGAGGAAGAGTCAAAGGGTCATACTTATTTTTCATCTGCTTTTCTCCCTGCCTACTGAAAGAGAAAGGGGCAGGTGGTTTATTTTTAGACTCCTGTTCCTGCTGCAGATGTAAGAAAAGCCATTTTTCCCAAAGCTGGCTGGAGCTTTGTGTGCTGGGACAAATGTGGGAACCCCTGTCTGCAACAGATATGGGAAAATAGGGCTTGGAGAAGGTTTTGGGGACTAGAGAATTACTTGTGGGTGGCCAAATGAGGGTTGGATTAGCTCAGCATTATCATTTCAGGACAGTCATCGGGGACTTTCTCACAGAAAAGGACCTTTGAGTCTCTCCTCACAGCTGGTTTTGGAGTGGTGAGAGCAGGGAGAAGAGCAGCACCCAGCCCTGTGCCAGCACATCAAGGTGCCCATGAGGAAGAGGCTTGCATTCCTGAGCTGCTCCTCAGCTCTGGGGAACATGGATGGGCAGGGAGACATCTCATTCCTTGATGCCATAGCTCTTCCCAAACCCTTAATAATCTCCTGGGAGTGCAAGGACCAGAGCTGCACAAAGCCCACAAGATGTGGATGGACAGTAGCTTTAGAGGGGCAGGAGGGTGTTGAAAGTTTTACTCCTTTCTGCTATTCCTGATATATGGTTTACCTCTACTGCTGCCAGATGTGGAACTATCTGGGTGAGAATGGCTGCCAATACCCCAAACCCTTGTGCCCAAGTGGCAGGGGCTAGGTAAGAGCATGTCACTTGCAAGGTGAAGCACAGCATCATTTGGTACGCTCCTGCCAATGACTTCTGTCCTCTCCCAGTTCCATAACAACTTTTTGCAATTCCCCAGTCTACATTCTCCTTGACCATCCTAAATAACTGTCCATCATGAAGCAATCCCTTAATTTTTAGTAGCCACCTTATCCAGCCCATGATACATGGCACCAGGAACCTCCCTTCCTGGAGAAACCCCCTCTGCTTCCCAGCTTTAATCTCCGGTGGGGGGACTTCAATTTTCGTGACAACTTTTGTGCCTCTGTAGAAGCCAGTGGAAGTAAGAGACTGTTCACCCTTGCCTGTGTTTTTTGAGCCCTTCAGAGGTTTGTGAGACATGATTTCCCTTTGCAAAAGTGCTATCAACTCTCCCCAAATAATTAACTGCATTCTTTGATATAGTTTCTGATCATTTGGCCAGCACAGACATGAGATACAGACACCAAGAAACCTCCTGAAGGCATTTTTTAATATCCTGTGGAAAAGCAGTGCAGCTGTCTGTCCCAGTCCAGGAGCTGTTTGCAGTGCTCTTGTTCAGGAGGATGCAAAACCTTCCTATGCATTAACTGCTGCACAACCTCACAGCAACTTCTCACCTTGCCTGGACCCCTTGATCCCCAGGTCAGTGGCTTTAAAACCCCTGTATTAAGAAGGCAGCTTATGGAGAGGCTGCTGGGAATTTATTAGCTGGGCTCTTGGAAGGCAGAGTTTATCAAATAGAAACTTAATGAACAGCGTGCTGGACAAAGGAGTTTAAATCATACCTAGCAATCTACACCCTCCAACTCTTCACCTCTAGGGCTGATCATCCATGAGATCCAGCAAGGAACCAGAGTCACTCTGGAACCTGGGCATGAGTGAGGTGGGAGCCAGGACGGTTGCTGTAGATGATTTATAGAGTTAGTGGCAGAGTAGTAGAATTAGCTGATTTATTTGAAAATTTTTTAAAAAAGCATACCATAATGATGAGAGGAATTGCATTATACTGCTTTTGGTTTTTGCTGAATGTAAACAGTAGCACATGTTATTTTAGAATTTAGCTGTGTTAATAATACTGCAAGAAGCTCAACATCTGAAAGCACTTTCCCCCAGTGCAAACACTTTCCAGACACCTGTGAGGCACCACCAACTCTTGATTAGGCACAGGAAGGAGAGGCAGTGGTCCAAAAATTCAGTCAATCCAGTTTTAGGCTTCCTAATCCCAACTCAGAAGTGGTGAAGCCACATGAGAAAGCACCGATCCAGGGTGAACTTGCTCTACTGGTCCAATTTTATTTTATTTTTTAAACAGGCTTCCTTTGAAGCATCAGGTTTCACCCCAGATCAAGCACCAACTCATCTGTACATCTAACCTCCTTCCAGAGTCACCACAAACCCTCCTCCAGTGAGAGACATCCAGCCAGTCACAGCTCGGGGAAAGGCAACACATTTGTGTCAGAAATCCTCAATCACTCCCCCTGTCTCCTTGAATATCAAAGATCAGAGCTGACACTGCAAAGGTAGATATCAAATTGTAGTATCTGTTCCTGTCATACTGAAGAGAAGCAGGAAAAGGAGCAGTGGCTGCCTGCAGGGGATCTGCTGGACAGCACCAGAGCTTGAGACTGCTCAGCACCTATGGCCAAGGGAATGTCAGACCTCCCATTGCTCCCCTGGAATCCCAGGGACAGTTCACTTGGGTCTGCACTTCAAAGTGAGCTACCAAGGAAAGAACAAGAACAACCCTGTCTGCAAGCCTGCTGGGTGCCTGTTGGCAGCCCTCCTTTGCACTGGCAGGAGAAAAGAACCACAGCCCAGGCATCACAAAGGTGCACAGGGCTGCTCAGGACCTTTTCCTGAACCTTTCCAGGGTAAAAACAAAGGAATTCAAGACAGGATTGTGAGTAGGAGCAAATGTGGGAGCAAGACACATTTGCAGACACAAGACATCTGCATTTGCAATGGAGAATAAGAGAGAAAAGCACAAGGAAATTGATACAGGAAGGAAGAAACAGCACACACACAACTCTTTTTTCTCCCTTTCAAATATCGGCCACAATGTGCCAGAGGTCTCAAGCCACCGTGCCTGATGGGCCTTGGGATTCTGATGCTTCCAGTGGTCTCTTCCAGTGTCTCCATGTGACTAATCCCAGCCGAACAGCAAAGATCAAGCACGTCAGTGCCAGCAGGACAACTGGGGGAAAATCATAGAAGCATGTTAGTGCATAAAAAAAGACAGTGCCTCTTGTCATACTTTAGCTCCCAGAACAGGGGGTATTCAGGGAAAGAGGAAAAAAACCCACAATAGTCTGTACAGGATCCATTACCCCCAGAGCTGTGCCTCTCTGAGTTTTACTGATATACAGTGAAGCTTCCCCAACTACTCCAGGTCAAGGAATGTCTAAAAAGAGGGAGGCTTTCTGGACACAGCAGTTAAAATACATTACATTAACAAAATACTCCAAGAATGGTTGAACTATATAAAGAAACATGTACTAGTTTAGGAAAAGCACATTCTCGTCCTACCAGCCAAACAAGCTGAACCACTAAGAATGAAGTTTTGCTGGTAAGAAATGTACCTACTGCAGGAACAGAGCTGCCTGCCAGAGACCACGAACACATCCACATTCCTGGTGGCCACAACCATCAGGAGATGAGCCTCCAGTGGCTGTGGCAGACAAGATTTGCCAAGTCCTGCTGGGTACTTTCAGCAAAGGGAACTGTACTGGAGCAGCTCCAATGGTGATGCCAGTCCAGAATTTAGCTTTAACCACTGGTATGTGGCAGTGGGAAGGCTGAAGGGTGGGAACATGATCCCTTCTGCTGACCCCGTGGTGGGAATAGGCATCACAAACTGTTTCAGCAGGATTCAGAGTTCACACAGCTCCGTCCCTTTCATGCCAGCATAAAACTGCTCATAATGGTGCAGCTTCTGCCAGACTGTGATTGTACAGAATTTGGACAGCTTAAGCCCTTTTATCACGGATGACTACACTCAACTCTGCTACAGTGGCTGGCAGCAACCAGATAATCCCAGCAAAACTTGTTAAGGCTAGCCTGAGCTCTGCATAGGAGAGCAGCATGTGCAGAGTTTTGCTCTGTGAAGCCCTCCATGAGTCAGAAGCTCATGCACTGCTCCTATATGCCCAAAAATATAGGGCAAATGGAAGCCCACAGCCTTCATCCCAACCCTGCTTTTCCTTTGGCCTGGCCTACTTCAGATGGAGCTGCTGGAGGAGCCAAGTGGATGATGGAGGATTGCAGAACAAACATATTGCACTGGGAAGTGAACTTGAGACAGTACAAGTTTTGGGTTCAGCCCCGAGGCTCATGGGCAATGATTTCTGCTCTTCTCTTTCCTTAGCAAAATGAATACCTTTAAAAACGTCCCTTGTCCTGCTATTAACAAATAATGCTTTTCAAGTGGCAAGTCTCTCTGCCCTCAATACAGAGGAAGGATATGAAGTGTTTACTGGCCTTCTTTTACAGGAGTTAAGAAAGATTCACCTATAAAAACATCATTGGTCAGTGGGGATGAAAATGAGTTGTTCCTGCACGCGCTGCCAGTCAGAGCTGCTATGACCACTGGGTAGACTGTGAGGTTATAGCGGACATACTTGTCAAGCAAGTAGTTTTCTAGGTAAAACCTGTGAAGAAAAAGAGTGACCAAAGTAAGACTTTTATCTGTATTTTTTTTTCCATTTCCTAATTAAGGTATTAGACAGAGAATTGGGGGTTTTGTGGGCCAGCTGGGACAAGAGTCCACAATTTTTCATTTATTAATATTCAAAAAATTCATAAATAATTTATTTAAGGTAAGTTCAGGGAAAAATAAAGACATGTTTCATATGATTTCTGTATCACACCCTCACCTGTAAACATAAGGCAGGTTGGGTTCCTGTAAGTCACAAAAACGTGTTCCTGGCCCACAATGCTTATTGGCATTGCTAAGGTCAGGGGATAAAAGTTCTGCCCAGGCTCCCAGTTCATCTGCCATGAATTATAATAAAGGCCTTTGTACTCAGTGTTGGGAGAGGGACAAGTGATGAGTGAATTGGAACAGATGACCACCACTGGTGAGAGGTGGAAGGGGTTTCTGGGGGGGACCCCTGGGGTTGCTTACCATATCACCAGGCCGAGAGCCAGGATGCTCAGGGAAGCAGTGGTTGCCTTCTCATTGGGCACGTTCCACTTGTAGATCAGCACGACGGCGAGGTTCAGCAGTGTGGCAATGCTGGTCCATGTCACATACAGTGCCAGCCCGTTCTGGACCTGCCACACAGCACAGCAAGGGGACAAGAGTGACACACAGGTAATCTCTGCTTGTCTTTGGTGACCCGTAGGCCCAGATGCAGTTAAGCCAGCCAGAGAAAAGGTGAAGCCTTGGGGTCCCGAGGGGCTCCAGAGATCCAGCCCAGTTGTGTGTTATATTGGTGTTTCAAGAAGTGCGAAGAACAGAGCCCACTCCCAGTTTGTGCCTAGAGAAATAGATGCCTTTCCACAAGGGTTGCTAGGAACTTTTCTGTGCTGGGCAAAAATCTTTCCTTAGCTATGTTCTGCCACTGGATTCCTCCTGCACAGCACAGAGTTTGGGTTTTTTTTTACCATTTACCCACAGCACAGCTTCTCAAAAGTCACCTACCAGAATGCGGATAAGCCAGAGTTCAGCTTTGTGGCCCTTCACAAACCACGAGGAGTGGATACTCAAGGCTTGGTGGGAAACAAATAGGGAGGCACACGTGGTAAGAGAGAGGACTGCCAAGAACACCAGGGCTGGAAGGAGGTATCTAGGACAAAGAACATGTACACACACAATAGACATCATACTTTTCTCTGTGGTGTCACAGTGCCCTAATTTGTAGCTTTAGTGTTTGACCTTTACTGGCTTTAAGTCAATCAGCCTTTAATAAAGGTAATCACTACACATAGCCCTCATTTTGACATATTGTTTTTGCTGTTTTACTCTGTTAATCACAAAGCTGTTTTCCTGACTGCAAGTGATTTCTTCACCTATTGACAGTGGTGCTCTCATAATCCTTAATGTGACCATCATTATGGAAACAATCCAAGGCAAGGAGATTAACTGCGTTAATGAAGAGAGGCATGGCTCCTATCTTACCTGTGAAGGTAAAAATGTAGAAGAACAGCAGCTTTGAGATCTTAGACTTCAATGACCAATCTGTTTCATGGGCAAAATGACAGCATAATGCAAAGCCCCCAAACACTTATGAAGGCTACATTTTGTCAAAGTCTGATACAGAGTTTTACAGGTGTGATTAAGTGTTCACACACAGAGGAATAAAAAACATAGAGAAAAAAAATACTGGGGTGACCCCATAAAGAGTGTTAGAAAGAATTTGTAACAGAAGACAACTTACTCTCGGTCCCACAGAAAGAGCCATCCAATGTTGAGGCCATTATTCAGACACCATGCCACATAAAAAGGAATTGGCAGCAAGTCTGGCTTTATGAAGGCATATCCAAGTTCATTCCTGCCAGGAAAAAGTGTGTATGGAGAAAGGAAAACAATGCCTGCATTGACCAAAGAAACTTTTCTGGCTTCATTTTCCTTGTATTAGGAGGGAGCTGACATTGGAATGAGACGTTTTGTCTTTAATCAGACTATTTCACCTCTGTGTCCTTCTCTGATACCATACAGAAACACCTACGGCTTTCCCTGTCAGGCAGTTATTGATCTCATAGCCCCAGGAAAATTTTCCAGTCTGGTTTAACAAACCAAGAGACTCCCCAGTGCTGGCTGTTTGATCCCTAACAGAATGTAAACTCAAAGCATTAGCTCCATAATTAGATCCATTAATTTTGCCCCTGTGGACTCTCAGCCTCTAGCAGTGGGTAACTGCAGGTACTGGGTAAATCTGTCAGATTCTCCAAATCACTGGAAATGAGGCCCCATAGAGGAGTTCGCACACTTTGACACCTGTCCACACTGTAGAGGAGTTCAAAATCATCTGCTTCCCAGCTTTGGATGCTGTACATAAGAGATGCTCCAGCCATAGAGCTTCAACATGTCAAGTCAAGATAAATGGCAATGGGTTGGCTCTTACTACAAACCTCAAAAGGGAGGTAAGAGACTGAGCTACTTCAAAAGGGAAGAGTCATTGTCCCTTCTCATTTGTACTGTAAACAGTAAATAGGGAAAATACCGTCGGCAGATCCCTGACAAGGCATAGAGAAGCCAGGCAAGCTGCCAGGTGTAGATGACATTCCAGATGAGGAAAGTCCAGCCAGCTGGTGTGAAATCAGTGCTGTACTTCTCCGAGATGTTTCCAGGGGTTGTTCTGAACAGACCTGTGGTGATGAATGTTATTGCAGGCAAAAGTGTTATTGCATCCAAAGGATGGGGAAGACTGATAGTTTTCCTCAACCTTCAGTCTTCCTCCCTACCTCAGTGGGTTCAAGGATGATGAGAGCATGCCCTTGGTGCAAACCAGCTGTGTGCTGCAGTTGGTTTAGACATCCATTATGGGATCACTGTCCCTTATTGGGAACATCACACACCTTCCCTTTTACACAGATTCAGAAAAAACAGCTGCCTGTGTAATCCAGAGGATAGCATGATGGCAGTTCCTGGCAGATTCAACTAGGTAATGTTCAAACACAGCACCATTGTCATCTACAAACCCACAGCAGCAGCTTGAACATCTTCCAACAGGGGCAAAAGGGTATGCAAAGCCTGCCTTTCAACCACCACTAGATGCAGGTTCAGTGGGATGTTTACTTGGATTTCAAGGGATGGATAGGGTTCAGGCATTTGGCTGTAACACCTGGAGGATGCACCAGCTACTTCCACTTTCACAAGTTGAAACAAGTTGATGAGGTAGCAAACACATCTATCCCATCTAAGCCACCTTGTATCATTGCATGATATAAAGCATGAAACCCACCTCTGAACATAAAAATTTGCTTGCATTACCTTTGAAAGTCCCAGTGGCATTTCCAGCATTCATGATCACCATGACCGTGAAAGTAGCCAGAGACAGAAACATCACCAAAATCTTCAACTTATGTAGAACATTCATCTTATTCTGAAACATATTAGTGATATTGTTGGCTTGTCCTAAAGGAAACATGGATTTGTTCCGCATCCCAGAGACTCTTTTAGAAATAATGTTGTAAATTCACAAATTTTAACTGCCCACTTTTATTTGTGGAGTTTTCATTAGAACTAAACAGGCCTTTGCATTGGCTAGGAGCATCTCCATTTGAAGAGTTCTCATGAGGTTGCAGAATGGAAATGGGAAGCTTTGGGAGAGCCGTCTGCTCTGCCACCCTCCATTGCAAGAGCCGTAACTTAGGTTTGCCTAAGGTTTTCACAAAGGCCTAAATAATTAGCCCATAAAATTAGCTTATCTGGCATCATGGTTGCTGTTTTACTGAAGAAAAGGCTTATCAATATTGCCCACTCTAGGAAGCAAATATGAAAATGTTGTGCTGCCTTAAGTTTCAGTTTTTATATTTTTCAGATTCTGTGCTGTTTTAGTGTGTAGTTCTGGGTTTCACATTAAGTGCTACTAAGCTCTCTTCACAGAGTCAGGAGGTAAAAGAATTCTTTTTCTAGCTTGGTACCAAGGACAACCAATGCAACTTTCAGGCCCAAGAACAAAAACAATGATGAAGAGAAACTAAAAAACCAGGAAAGTGGAGCTTCATAACCTGAAGCTATAACAGGACAATTAAGTCCAATATGCTAATGGACCAGAACTTATCAAAGTGTGAGACCTTGTGATCGGGAGTCCATTTTGTGACCATTTTGGGGCATCTTGAGTGTGGCCCAGCTGGACTTTTGTGTAGCCCAGGAGTACCCATTGAGGCCTTTTAATATATATCTGCTTTATCCTCTTGCTCTGTCTAGTCTCTGTTCCAGATCAGCCTCTAGAAGGCACCAGTTGAAATCTATACTTTGCAGCCAAGTGGCTTTTAGTTCAACACAACTTCTCACATTTACCTCTCTAATCCTATAACTCTGACAAATTAACTCCCTTTCATGGTGGTATTACCTCCTCCTCTACTGGCTGCAAATAAGCTTTAAATGCTTTAACATGTCTCAAGAACTTTACAGACTATAAAATCCACATTCTACAATTCTTCAAGGTTAGTAAGTTGTGACTTGAGCTTTCCCAAGTGATTTCCATTAGTCTAGGATTTATTCTATCCCAGGAAAGTTCAGTGCTACCTCTAAGATTAAGGTATATATAGGCAACAGCTTTATTTCTCCTCACAGCTCAGCCCTTGAGCTGCTTTCTCTCAGCAGTGGCACTTCAATGTTTTCCAGGGTTGGCAGGAGTAACAACTGAGTTGTTTCACATTGCTCAGTCTTGAACAATAAATTTCCAGTTCCCACTTCAGTGGATTGTTTTGTAGTTCTGTGAACGGTTTGTTCGCAGAACGCGCTGCATCCAGACACGTCACAAGGAAGTGGGAAGGGAAATTCTGTGTTCTGTGAATCTGTTAATGGCTTTTCCTTTTCAGTTCCATCTTAAAAAAAAAAAACACCCTTTTAAAATTAAAAGCTAAAATTCTATGCGGAAGAATGCAAGATATGAAATCCCAACTAGATTTGTGTCAGTCAAATCACAGAACAACATGCTGTCTTCGACAGATACACTGAATTAGGAAATTCTGAAAAGAAAAATCCACTATTGTACTATTGTGTTCTACTATTAGAGACCTCATTTCTGGCTCAGGAAATAACTGACATGCAGATTTCTGAAAGCTGTGAAAACGTAGGAGAAAAATATCACTGTACACTTGTCAATGACCAAGGAAAGAATATGAGAATAGGAAATTTGCCTGCTCCAAACCACTACACAGGACTAGATGGTCCTGTGATCTCCCTGTCAAGTGAAAACTGTCCTCCCATAGTCCTGTAGTTGACTTCAGCATCACATTTCTTTTTCCTTAGCATATTTGGAAGAACCTTGATTGCACAACTTCAGAAAAACTCACATTTGCTTACGGAAGTCTAGGAGGAAAGTCTTATTAAACAGGTCAATAGTTTCACTTGTGTCTCTCACCTCCTGCCTCCCTCTAAAACTTATTGCTTGCAATAAACGACTGCAACATTTCCTGCCTGCAGTCTCCAGTCACAAACACACATTAGAAGAATCAGAAATATTACTCACAGGAATCCACACAGGCTTTATGGCAGGGTTTTACAGCTGTGGTTCAGCTACAAGCAGCGCTGGGGAGTCTCCGCCTCCTAACCTTATCCAGAGAGATTTTATACAACTCTCAGCAGATAAATAATCACTTATTACTAAAAGAAAAATAAAAACTCACAGAAGTTAAACGTGCTTTCTGTCCGTGTGCTACTGCAGCCTCCAATTGGCTAAAGCCTCCCAAAAACAAGCACTTATGCAAGAGAAATGTGATTACTTAACCAAAGCCTTTTATAACAGCCAGACATTTTGTATAACATTGCATGCTCCCAACTTGTTGGCAGACAGAAGCTAATGAGTGCATGCTCTGGGCTCTTCCCTGCTTTATCGTTCCCCATCTCTGCCAGGAGAAGGAAAACTGAGCACTTAATGCAAAATATTTAATCTCAAAATCTTAGCGCTCCTGAGTGGGAGATCCTGGCAGGTGGGCTGGAGAAACAGACTGGATTTGGGGTTTGGGGAAGATGGAGATAAGAATGGTTTTAATTGGAAGGGACCTGAAAGATCATGTGGCTCAAACAACCCCCTGCTTTCTACTAGACCAAGTTACTCAAAGCTCCATCCAGCCTGGCCTTGAACATTTCCAGGGATGAACACAGATGTAATACACAGATCCACAGAAAAGTTAAGGTTGAAATAGAACTCTAAGACCTAGTTTAGCCATAAATAAAATAGATACATAATCTGGATCCTGTGAGCATCTTCAGATCTTCCTATAGCCCCATATGGAGATTGGGTCACAAGTAAATTTTTATTCTTTGATATAGAAAAGGCTCCTGCCCCCCAGTGCAAGCCTATCCCACAGAAGCAGTGCAAACCATGCAAGATGATCAGTCTCTGCCTGCAACTCTGTCTGCTACAAAACCACAGTCTCACCATATCCACTCCTTTCATTTTATATTTATGCTTGTTTCCTCTCAAGTTTAAACTTTTATAAACAATTTAAAATATTTTTCAGCACCAAAATTATTTAAAGTTATTTACCTTGTGCAGCCACAGTGCTTACCAAGCAGACAGTCTGGCTGGGAACTGCCCCACATCAAATATAAAGGCAGTGAATTAACTAGCACCTATCTTCACCCATTGGAAACAACATCATGGGTTGGAAATAAACCCAGCTGTAGCTCCCTTGACCATTGAGATAGGGGTGGGAAGCCTGTATGAACATGGATTTGCCAGCTGTGGGAAGTGCAAGGCATCCAGCCAGCACTGTTGCTCTCTATTTATCAGTGTAGGTGTGAGGTCCACCCTTTGAAGGCACTCTGAGGTCCACCCTTTGGAGGTATTCTGATGTGGAAACTAGTGGTTTAAGTATGATTATTTCTTATTAGCCAGATAACATGTTGTGCTCTACACATGGATCAAAAACAAGAGCTGCTTGAGCTGTTTGTGCAAAGCATGTTCCTTGAAGAAGACAAAGGCCTGAGCTCACAGCAAGGTGACATTGGCATTTTTCTCTTTTTTTTTCACTTCGTGAATCCCCTAGATACATATACAGTGACTCTGCCCATATCCTAGAAACTGCCTTCAAGTCACAAGTTTATAAGCACTTACTGCAGCAAGCATGGGCTGAAATACAAGCAGAACCATTACAAACATTGTATGACCTCTCCTCCTAGTAGCTTAAAATCTACAATGTACTTTTTTCCACACTGGACTCTATCTTATTTAAGGTCCATATATATATATATATATATATCTAGTGTGTATAGTCATATACATGTCTTTACTCATTAGACAGTCCAAATGACCTCAGCATGATGTCAGACATTGCATTTTCATCCAACAAATGGGTGGCCTGTAATTCTTCACTGAATACAGGCCACTTTATCATACAAGTGCCTGTTAGGCACAGCTGGTCAGCCAGGTCCATGCTGACCTAAATCTAGGGAAAGTTCTGCATGCAGGAAACATTGGACAAGTGGAAGAACCAAAATACAGCCACCTCTCCTCACACACACACCTTGCTGTCCCATGTTCTTGCTGACTATTCCATAATGCATCTCTTGTTGCAGTGAGACAACTGGAAGCAATGCCCCACAGTGGTGGCCTTGACCTTTGGTCACACTCTGTAATCCAGGCAGAAACTTAAAGCCCACATTCTGTGTTTCAGAAGGTTTTGGTTTTTTTCAGAATAAATCACAACACAGGCCTTGGATAAAATATTAAAAATTATTTTGTCATGTAGCTCTACAAAATCCCCTCAAGTACGTTCATAAAATACAGAGTAATGTGCTTAGTGATTATAAAGTTATTAAAATTGAACGTCTCTTGCTTCACTAGGCTGCATAGCATTCCCCAAAGTGGGAATGCTCAGGATAGCTGTAGCTTTAAGATACCGGAGTTAAACTCAAAGGAAGCTTTTATGGAAACGCCCTACCTTTCTATAGTATATCTTCTCTGAGAGAACTATTAGGTTTATTTCTTCAACAGGGGTTTGGAAATCTTTGCTGGCCTGTTGAGGAAATAAAATTATATTGTAAGAGGAGTGGCAAATGCAGTTATATTAATTTCAGACAAGAAATGGCTGCTAATGTTTGTATGCACAAAGAGAAGCATAATACAATCCATGTTTACAAGAGGATGTGTCTTGAAATCCAGATATGCTGCTGAATCAAATCACTGGAACAAATTCCATGACCCAGACAGTGGTTGGTACTTTTCAAGACAAGTTGCTTTAAATCAAATATAAGTTTGTATTCATCTTGCTCATGATAGAGAAAAACAGTTTCCAACTGACAGTTATTTTACCATCAGGACAGTTTTCCACCAATAAACAGGCTCCTCCTGTATTACCAAAAATCATAAAAGGGTCTATCTTTAGACTCTAATTTAGAGCCCTCATTTGTTTTAACAGAAGAAGAAAATAAATAGGGAAAAAAAGCTGCTTTTCCAGAAGAAGAGACCTACCCCATGCCCATCTCTCCCCATGCCCCACATCTGCAGCACCAAGATGTGCTCCACCAGCAGCAGGGCACCTCAGACACCAGTGCATACACCAGAGCAGGACTGGCTGCAGTGGGACCAGAGCTCCACTGTCACTGCCCCACACACTTGAAAGCCATGTAAGCATTTATAAGGTGATGAGCTAGCATGAGCAGACTTTGTGCTGGTATTAATGCCCTGCTGACAAGAGGAAGATCCTCTATTTTTAAAAAACCCTCAACATGAATCCTCCTGCTAGTAGCTGAAATAAAACATCATGAGCACAGACAGTTTAAGTCTCAGAACAGAAAGAGGAAGCCAATTGCTTTCTACTTAGAGGTGCCCCTGTGGAGGCCTTGTCCTCAAAATAAACTCATTTTGCACAGTGCAGGAACTGAGAAAAGTTCATCTGTGGGCAGCTCACCCACCTAATGGCACACAGTGTCATCAGCAGGAAACTCCAGAAAGCAAAGCCCCAGAAACACCTCCCCAGCAAGGCAGGAGGAGTTCAGATATTGCAATCAGTTTGCCAGAGCCTTTTGTCCCCACCAGCAGCAATGATGGGTTTAAATCCTAAAGATACTCTACACAGTCAGTGCTCCGGTTCAATCCTTATAGCCACTTGCTTTAACTCCAGGCTTTCCCAATGTTCTGGGCAAACTGGCACCCATGAGTCAGTGATCTCATTGAAAATGATTTTCAGGCCAAGTTCAGTAAGTGTTGACAACCAAATATACTAATCTTCTAACAAGAGCTCAAGCATCCTAATCCTGCAGTGGGTTAATCTGGGTGCCCTCAATGCCAGGGATTTACCTTTCCTTGCTGCTAGAAGGAATGAGATTTGGCTGTGCACATTAGGGTGGGCACACAGTGAAGAGGATCTGTGTTAGCAATCCCCTTTGGGTATTTTAAGAAGGAAAATCATCTGCTTTTTATTGTTGGAGAGCAGAACAGATCCACTCTTTGGAAACAGGGAAATATCCCTACATTTGAGGGAGCGAGAAGAGTAAGGAACTAATTACCCTCATATTTCCAACCAGACTTTAAGCTGCCATGCTAAAAATCATGACTGATCACCAAATCTTTTAATTGAATTCTAGATTAAGGATATTATTTAAGTAACTCAAACTAAGCCCTGCAACTCTTGTGAGAGAAAGAGGGTAAAAGACAATGCACTTCTTTCCCTAAACTGAACTTCTAAGAAGTAATAAAAAATATTACCCCCAGATGTTCTCACTTACTGGTTAAAGACTGGTAAATTTTCCTTCTTCAAAAGCAGCCCAACTGCCTACAGCAGTGCCCAGTGTCTGGCAGACAGCATCCACAGCATCAGATCAGGAGCATGGCAGCAGGAAGGCACAAGCAAACAGAAACTCACCTGCACAACCCACCCCTTCAAACAGGATGGCTGTGAAGAGATGAGGAAAACAGCAGAGCTGAGCAGCAATGAACAAAGACACCTTTATATGGCTGAATATCTTCAATTTATAAACTTCTTAATTGCATAAAGGTTATTCTATTCAATGCCATGGCATTACTGTTGCTCACAGGACACTCCCATGTCCTCCTCAACCACTGAAGGAATGACAAAACCAAGAGCATTCGTTCAGCACCCTGTTTGCTTAGTGTCACTTCTCTATCCTTATTGATTTTAAGAACACAGACATATTATTCTCCTGGATACCTC
This sequence comes from Thryothorus ludovicianus, assembly GCA_013397245.1. NCBI lineage: Eukaryota > Metazoa > Chordata > Aves > Passeriformes > Certhiidae > Thryothorus > Thryothorus ludovicianus. The sequence goes on from VZTB01010555.1 coordinate 900,290, forward strand.
ATCACTATGACCCAGGAATGCTTCACAAGCATTTAATTGTTTCTCTCTCCACGACTCCATGAGAAAAGCAAAAGCCAGCCCCTTGCATTGACAGCAGTGGAGTTGTCTCTAAGCCCTCACTAGGCACAGGTTTTGCAGAGCTCACAGGGCCACCAGCAGGGTCAGGAACAGAGACAGAGAGGAAGGAAGGAAAGGCACCTGGGTGCTGGCCAGAGCACAAGTTTCTCTTACTTCTGTGGGAGCAGAGAGCTGCCTTAATTTATAGCTGCAGCATCCAGGTCAGCCAGAACCTCTCATGCAGAAAGCCTGTTTGAGAGGTAACTCGGGTGGCCTGATTTTCTTCATGGTGCTTTTTTTGTGGCACTTTATATGCTTCAATGCAGTAGTGTCACCTATAATTGGCAGCATTCAATGCATCTCTCAAGCTGAGCATTTAGAAAATGAGAAACATTTGGATGGCAGCAGCTTTCCTATGAGAGCATCATGAAGATTAAACAGATGACTCCCATTCACAGCAGCTAAGTGCCTCACTTTAGTAGGAATACTCCTTTGACATAGCAACTTTGCAATCTAATTATCTAGATATTTTTAAAGGCAACTGGGTTTATATAAAATGTCATAATATCTATCACCTCCTACAAGAACTATTAGCAGAACTAGAACCTTTAATCTCATTACTGTGGGAAATGAGTGGAACAAAACTCATTAAAAGACCTTAGAGGTAGGGAAGGTGATTTTTTATTAAAAAGATTCCAGTAAGTTGGTTCTACCCACTCCCACTCTCCCATCAACATACTCACATGCACAGGACTGTATGCATCAATCTGCTCAGGATCAGCAAAGTACAGCAGGAAGCACGTAGGATAACACCACCACTCCTCTGCATCTCTGGGATGGGCTCTTCTTCATTTTTGTACACATATTTTATACCCCTCAGCAGTGGACATGATGATCTTGTGTCTCACCCTTCAAGAGTTTCAGGCAGAACTGAGTCTTTTGTTAACCTTGCCTGGGCATTTCACAGTTTCTCTACTGTGGGTCATCATCTTATCTTATCTCTAAGGCTCCAGTCTGGGTTTTGTCCTCTGGTTATTTATTTGCATGAAGCACATGGTGTGGTTCTGCAGCAATTAATACATGCCACTCCTTTAACCCTTCATCTGCTGGTTTTCTGTTGTCTTCAGGCAGGCATTTCCATTCACATCAGTATTGGTATTTCTGCTAAAAACCTCCGCATCAAGCAGGTCTTAACCATGTGAGATCCTGGCACAATTTGAAAGCTGTTCACTTCCTGTGAACCAGGGCAGAGAACAACTTTGGCAAGGAATTGCACGGCTTCTGGCTGGCCATATAGAAGTGCAGAGGTAGAAAATGTTGTCGTGAATTTTAGGCAGCAGTCCCTTTAAGAAATTCTCTTGTTTATATGTTACCACACAAGCTTCATTCACCCTCCTTCCCACATCCATTATCCTTGCTTCTCCATTTCTCATCTGTCTCATTCTCAGGACTCCATACAATTGCTCCCATCCCTTTTCCCTTAGAGGAAATACCACTTCCAAAGGCTTCTGCCAATGTCTACCCTCTCCTCCCCCACAAGGATGTGCAAATGTATTTTCAGACCTATAACTCAGCAGAATCATTTGGCTACTTCCTGAAGGAAAAAAGCACACCCTTTACTCCATGTTCACTTTCCAAACAAATTTCCAGGCTGCCTTTCAGAACGTGGAAGTGTTCAAATAATTAAAAAAAAAAATATTTCAGACAAAAATCTAAGACAAAACATCAGTTTCCCCCTAAACTTAGTCAAAACCATAGAGACCTCTTGTACTGTAACTTGGCAGAAACAAATTAAGCCCGAGGCAAGAAAGAAACAATGGGAAATTGCAGCAACAAGGGAAAACTGCAGCCAAAGTGGGAATTTTGCTGAAGTCAGAGGAGAAAAAAAGGAGCTCTAGCAGGAAGAATCAGGAAGCCATAATTGTGAAAAATGGTGTAATTTTTGCCTACAGTAAATGCACATTACTGAAGACATTGCATGCACACCCAAGTATCCAGATCCTCACTTTGCAGCCTCCCCAGAGTCATGCAGTAGGTGTTTTTATTACTTCAAGCTGGAGACCAGCTATGTCCACAGAAGGCTGGCTGAACACAAGGGCTCTACATCTCAAGAAGGTGAAATGCCATTTCTCACAGAAGCCTTTTTCAACATACAAATGTTCCTAGGCCCTGACCCCCACCACTGGAAGCCTGCCTGCTCCTGCAGATGAACCTACCCCCGGTGCATCCCCAGTGCAGCTGGTGATTTGGGCTAACCTGTGTTTTGGACCTGAGATGCCTTATCTTGTCCTTTGGCTTGTTCTTTGGAGGGACTGGAATCCTTTCCTTGGGCAATGTAGAATATTAGAACTGTTTAGGCTAGAAAAGGCCTCTAAGAGCATCGAGTCCAAAATGTTAACCAGCTGTGTTTCCAAGTGCCCCATCTACACAGCTTTTAAATACATTCAGGGATGGTGACTCCACCACTTCTCTGGGCAGGCTATGCCAGGGCTGGGCAGCGATTTCAGTGGAGAAATGTTTCCTAATATCCAATCTAAGCCTCAGAACATTGGAAGTATCCAGAAAGGTCAGAAGCATGATCAGCCACCTCTTTCAAAAATGATTAGCAGCAGATTGATGAGGACTGAGCTCTCACAAAGTGTCAGAAAAAGCCAGTAAGAGTCCAAACCCTGTGCACATTGAAAAGGTGCCTCTAAACGTATTTTCCACATATTTCCAAACTTTATATTGTCTTAGCCAAAACACCTTTCAGGGTTATCATGGTGCTACTTTTTGCAGTTTGATCATCAAAGCAGTGCCTGCCCTTCCTCCTTTTCCTCCTTTCTACTAATTAATATTTAAGTGAAACCTATGGTGTTAGTAGTTTTGATCTGGTTATTCTGTTGAGGCTTGTCTACAGTCAGAATCCACAAAGCCTCAGTAGTGCCATCACTGTGAGCTTACTGTCATGCCTGGGAAGCCAGCTGAACTATCAGCTCTCTGGATAATAGCAAAACATCCTTTTCTCCTGCATTACAGCTTCCAAATGTGTGAAAGTGCCATCAGGCTTTAACAATCTCACAGACTAAGGCACATTACTGGCAGGTAAAGTTGGCCATATAAGACACAGATGACTGGCCAGTCAGTCCCCACACCTCTCTCATCAGCTTTAGAAGCTCAAACACAAGTTGAGGTATATCATGACTCATTTTGTTTGAAAGTTTGTAGAAGTGACAGAGTCAGGTCCTACAGATAAACACAGGGTTGTTCTCACCAAGTGTATTTTTTTTAAGACACTGGCTATTACTACAATAGAGGTTATTTATAGGCTACATAATCTTCCTGCCTGCCACATGGTCCTGCAAAGCTCCTGCATTAAAACACCAGCAGACCTGAGACCCACTTTGAAAAGCTCACCTGCTGTGAATCAAGGAGAATCAGGGCTCATGCCAATTGCTGAAAGACTTGCTCTGACCACAGATATTTCCACACAGAACTCACCAACAATGTGAGAAGCAGAATGAAGGCATTTCAAATTCAAAAGTTAGGAAACACACACTGAAAAAAGCAACCTCAAACAGCAAAGGTTTGGGTTTTTTTCTTTTGGCTTTTGTCCACCAGCATAAAACAGTTCACACCTTACACGTAGGGAGGTTTGTCTTAAGAAAGTTTGAACCACAGCAGCTCCTGTGTTATCCTTTCTAACACGTTCACCCTTTGTGGCAAGTGTAGATCAAACCTACCTGTTACAGTAGTAAAACAGAGTAATAACAAGATCCATCATTCATTACGATGAAAGGACTGTCATGGCTGGATCACATTATATTGGTGGAGGCTATAAATCTCCTCGTATTTTACTCCCCATGAAAAGAGCACTTTCCCAGTCAGAGAAAGCTGCTGAGCCAGAGATATGCTCTCAAGGCATGTGAGTGTTCTGTGGGAGCACATCTGCCACTTGGCAGTGCTCACCTGAAAGTAGAGCCCTGGGTGATATGGCACAAAAGTGAAAGCTTTTTTTTTTTTTTGCAATATACGGAACAACAGAAAGTGAAAGCGTCTGAAAGAAGAGAATTCCAGCTTTACTGAGGGAAGTGGCATCACAATCACTTCATTAAACTCCAAATATTAAAAACCATTATGCTGTGCTCACACCCTAAGTACACCATACTGAAGAAGCTCCACATGCCAGATAAATCTTTTATACATCAACTTGTACATCCAACATAAAAGGAAATAAATATGTAAAACCAAAAAAAAACCCTTACTCAAAAGTCCTAGTAACCTCCCCTACCTGACCATGAGCAGAAGGCTTTTCAGAGATGCCAGCAGGATCTCTGCAGGTATGGATGGTTTACTCAGACCATGGGATGCACAGCAGCAGAACAGTCCTGTCCAGTTACATTTCTGCCCTCTCAACCATAGGTGAGAATCAGACTTATGCCCAGAAGTTCACTGGTCTCTTAAAATAAAAGCTTGAAAAAGAGCTTAGACCATTCCAGGAGGATAAATGCAAGCCAAGGCCTCCCAACTAAACTATCTAGGGATCTTTGTGTCTTGGATAAAGCTAGAGGTTGTTGCTCAAAACTACTAATTTGTGGCAGCCACAGACAGCAAGATTCCACCATCATTCAACACTGTGATTTTCAGAGAAACTATTTCATTGAGAGCACTTACTAAAAGAAAATTTGTGAGAGCATCCTGAGAACAGAAGATGACAATAGAAATATATGTATATATAAAAAATGTAATGAGAGGACCTTTCTGTTGAAAAAACCTGGAAGAGATAGTTACCAGTGTGACAAGGTATGGAAGAGTATCAGTAGCATTTATCTATGTCAGGGAGCAGCATTGTCATTTATCTATGTCAGGGAGAGACCCAGCACAGGCTGTGCTCTGACCCACAGCACAGTCCCCAGTCAGAGCTGGGTGCTGGTAGCAGCTTCCATCAACAGCCCCAGACACAGCAAAGGGGTGGCCCAATCCCACCTGGGGGTGCAATCATTGAAGGAGGCTGGAGACAAGCTACAAGCCATCCCCTCAAGGGCCCATCCAGACAGCGAAACCAGAGACCAACCCACCTGTGAGGCAGCCCAAGGCTGGGCTCAAATAAAGCTGCTGGGTAGAGGGTTGGGTGGAGGTCTCACTGAGGCTACTCAGAGCTCTTGGGACCCTCTGGATGCTTTGGGAGTTTGGGTGGGGCATCGCAATCACTTAATTAAACTTCAAATATTAAAAGCCATTATGCTGTGCTCACACCCTATGTACCATACTGAAGAAGCTCCACTTCCAAAGGCTGCTTCATATGCCAGATAAATCCTTTACACATCAATTTCTATATCCAACATAAAAGGAAATAAATATGTAAAACCAAACAAACCAGTTTTTTCACTGGAATCTCAAAGTTGCAGCAGGTCACAGCTGAGAAGCTGGAGGAGCAGCAGGACAGTGTCTCCATGAGGAGAATGGCAGCTGGGAGGTTCACTGCCATTGCATGCAGCAGCAGCATGCAAAGCTCTGCCTGCTGTGTGAATGAGGGTGACTGACCACTACAGGCCTTTGTTCTTTGCTTTGGGCTGGCTGTCGGGACTGTCAGAGGCTGTAAACATCAGCACTGCATATTTTGGTGTTGGTGCCCAAAAAGCAGAGCAGTCAGAAGATGTGCCTCCTCTTTCTTTCCAATTTAAAGTGTTTCAGCTAAGAACTGAAAAAGATGTTGGGGTTTTTTTAATCACTGCCATATAAACTTTGATGGAAAAAGCAAAAACATGGACTTATATGCTCTTTTTTAAGGGCCATCTAAACTGGTGCTTGATGGAAGACCTCATTTATCCCTCACTAGTGCATGCAGACTTTTTTCTCTCTTGTTTTACTTTTTATATTGTTTCTTTCACCCGCGTCCATTCTCATCACTTCTTTTGGCATCGGCATCCCCTTTCTTGGTCCCACATAACAAGTCCCCCCCTTACATAACTGGACTTTTCACAGGGCCTCAGGGCCATGTCTCTCCAAAAAACAAGAAGGACATTCACTGAAAAGGGTTGAAAAGGTCAACTTTGTCTCTTTGCTTCCAGCTTGGGACTTGACCACAAAAAAGTTCATCTCTGGGGTAGTTGACAGGAAAAATGCCAGCAGGTGGCATTCCAGAATAGCTTCTGGAATCAGTGATGACAGCAAAACCTGAGCTACACCCAGGGCTTCTCTTACAGCTGTTGATATCTGCACAGTGGAAGGAGATGCAGGAGAGCTGCAGCAGCATCTCCACCCACAGCACCTTCAGGTGATGGCTGCTGCTTTTCCTCCCTCCCTCCCTCCAGTCTTCAGGCTGTTTCTCACAAATAATCACTTTAATAACATCTGTTTTGAAATTTCTCCTTGGAAAAAAGTATCTGGGTGATGGATCACGCTGCCACCCAAACACTGAGTCAGAGTCTCCACTTCTCTCTTCAGGCACTTGAGTGTCTTTAAGTGCCATCTGACCTGAAAGCCCTGAATATAAAGTCACACTAGAGACCCTTCATTGAAGATACATACATGTACATGAATGCATTTTCATGTAGAATCTAGTGGTCAGAGACCCCTTCGACTCAACATAGGTAAGACAGCAAGTTTTCAAAGGTTTCTTTGCTCACCCTTAAGCTTCAGTAGGATAAAAATAACATTGTCCCATAGGAAGATGAACAAATGCTAAATAGGTCTGATTGTGGCTGGAAGTAAAAGCTATGATTCGCATTTGCAGGTTTCCCTCTGCCATCAAAGTCACCCCTTGCCACAGTTGTACCTGCTTCCACTCTCAGCAAAAGCAGGTATTGCCCAGGCTGTGAGCAGCAAGACACCTGCTGGCTGTGCTGAAGCCTGTTATTTCAGCCTGGAGTAGAAATACCTTCTTGTCTTGAAAGCCTCACTGCTGCAAAGTAGTGTCATGAGTAAAAGCCAGAAAAAACTCGTTCTGAGCATTTTAACTTAATTTGCCTCCTGGAGTTTGATAAATAGCTGCAGACACACACCAGTGTGCTCAGGAAGCCACAGCAAGTGGAATTTCAAAGATCCAGGTTACATTTTGACTGAAACAGGAAAGTGATCTCAGTTGCATAGCAATGAATTCTCATCTGCTGAGATGATTTTTATCATAACCATAGGAAAAGAAAACCCTAAGACAAAGAGGTGGATAAACCTACAGAGAGCCTGTGGAGATGCCATGAGCACCTTGACTTCCAGAGCTGCTACAGCTGGCAGTGCCGAAGGAAGACACAGCACCCAGGCTGTGTAAGCATTGAGGAAAAAGAGAGTTTGAATATTCCTGCCCCAAAGTCAACATGAGGGGTGAAAGAGAGATCCCTTCCTCGGCTTTGGCACTGTTTATTCAGAACAGAACACTTTAAAACTATCCTTCTCTGTCATCAGCCTTTTAGGAAAACAACAGCTAAATGCTGCCTTTGAGGAATCAGTGCCTGGCTTATCTCATCTCTGCACCTCCTAGTACAGCCTCTTCTTCCAGGCGTGTGGCTCAGTTTTCTGGAACAAGGAGTCTCCCAGTGCATGGCTCAGTGGCCACAGGTCCTGTCTGAGCCTGCATGAACATTCCTGCCATTGGAACAAAAGCGAGAGAGGTTGGAAACCAAGAACCCTCCGTGGATGGTGTAGGGTGTGTATCACTGTGGCTGCATCCTAAACCACCAACTTGCATAACACCAGGAGCCCCTGGTTAGCACAGCTGGAGCAGTGGGGCAGCAGAGAGCAGCCAGGTGGGTGATGCCTCAGCAGGTAACTCCTTCCCACAAGTGAACTTCAGGCTTGTTGGGAGGACAACACTACAACAATCAAACTGGTCTCTCACACATACAACGTGCAGGTTTCTCATGCCAGGCTGTGTTCACTAAATGCCAGACCACAGGAAATAGGTGCATCCCAGAGACACTTCAGCTGGACTTGGGACTCTCTGTGGTCTTGGCCTTGACCCACTGGTACTTTTGTCTTGCTTTTCCCACTGTGGTGCGTACTCGATAGAGGTGGCACTGGGATTCAGCTGGCAGGAAAACTGGTTTCTGTTCCCATCTCTGCTACTCATCTGCTGTATATCCACAAGTAGTTAATTAAGCCTCATCTTTCCCCACTTTAGAACTGTGGTAGTTACATTTATCTCTCTGTGAAGAGCAAGGGTTTGGAGACATTTGAATAAAGGCCCTCAAAGAGCCAAGAGTTGTTATAGTTAGTTATAATAATCTTGGTCCTCCCTGAATTTTTAAAAGCTCTCCTATTCTAGTGACTCTGCTTCATAGGCAAGGCAGAAAAAACTGGGCTGTAATTACAGAGTGACTCCGTATTCTGCTATGGGCTCCTTGTGTTTATTTGGCTGAACTCAGCTCACCCCCAGCCTTGTTGTTACCTTGCACAGGTCCCAAGGCAGCTGTCAGTATTGCAATGATACGACCATCACTGCAAAGAAAGTAGGATTTTCATCATGCTGTGATGGTGATTAAAAAGCAGCATCATAGCTTTTAACTTCTGAAATAATATTGGAAAGTACTAAGCTACAGGAATTCTGGCATTGCAGAATTTCCTTTTTTCAGAACAAGGAAAAAATAATACTCTACAAAGGTGTTTAACACCTTGGATTTTTTTCCTTAGGTGCCTAAATTTCAAATGAAATTGTGAGATCTAATAAGCAAATAATTCAAGTATTGCTGATATTTACAGTGAGGAGCCACTCTAAGTTTCATGAGAGACTTCATTTATGGCACCAGTGGGGAAATTCTACCCCTTATGCTCTGTATGATCTTGTTTTCCAGACTTGCAGGGTCCAGGCTTAATTTACTGCCTAAGAGTACTCCTGAGGGCTTACAAAGTCTGAGGTAGAACTCACTCCTTTTGCTGCTAATAGATAGTAAAATGAGAGTAATCTGTAAATTTTGTATCAACAGCAATATTTAATAAATTAACACTGAGGAACAATCCTGGGCGCTGGGAGACACTCAGTGCTGTTTAATTCCTTAGAAAAATGCCTGGTTTGACCCAGGCCAAGCAGCAGCCTCCCAGATGGAGCCTGAAATTGCCACTCCTGCAGGAGTTAGCATGGGGCACAGATCTTCCTTGCTGTTTGCATGTGCCTGCTCAGTGCAGGAAGCTCAGGAAGTTTAAGGTGTGGACAAAAACCTATAGGACGAGCCACACCAACCTCAAAAGCTTTGTCTTGCTTTTAAACATAAATAAAGGAGATACATAGCAGAAAGGATTAATTGTACAGGTCAGATGTGCTGCTCCAGAACTTAAAAGCTCCAAAAGAAGAGGGAAGTGTCTGCATTTGCAAATGTGTGTGAGTCTGTGTGGGTGTGAGTGTAAACATGCACATTGAGGGGGAAAAATCTTTCAAGAAAATCACAGAATATCCACCACCTTTTTTTACAAGGAAAAGAGATGCCAAGATCTTTGAATTAATTATTCTCTGTGAATCACTCTTGTAGTTAAAAGCCATACCAGCATTTCCAGAAAAACTTTCAGTTTGGTATATATAAACAAATTTAAAGAAAACAAATAAACAGACAAGAAAATGTGAAGATAAAAGGCTTGAGATAATAAGATTAAAGATGTTAATTGGAGACTGTGGCTTCTACAGACTCTGACAGTGGTAGTTGAGTTCCTATAAAAGCCTCTAGCACTGCCCTGCTGGTTCCAATCATCCTGAGCCTGTATCCCAGCAATGCTCTCACCAAACCCACCCCATTGTGCAGGCTTTGACTCAGCAAAGCACACAGGCACACGTTGAGGTGACAGGCTTAGAGTTTTGGTTTGTGCAGGTATTTAAGATCTTCGGGTCTGTGTTTTAATACATAATCACAGGCAAGTGTCTAGATAAGTGCTTTGAACTTTGGCAGTGATCCCCAAACCACGCATGTCCCCCCAGCCTAATGGGGCTCACTTCATTCCTCACCAAGGATGCCAACATTTACCACCTCTGCTCCAAATCAAGACCTCGGTGTCTTCTGCCTGCATATCATACTTGCTCCTCATGTATAGCCCATTATTTTAAAGTCTTGAACTAATAAGCTTTCCAAGAGATGAATTGTCTAAAGAACAGGTGGGAAAAAACAAGGCAGAAGTTTTATGATGTGTTTGTTTTACTTTACACCCTGGATTTACAGCTCATGAACTCACGGGGAGTGATCTATTGTTCTTACTCCGGCTGAATGGTTTTACTTGAAAAGGGAACCAATGAATTAAAGAATTTGACTTTAATTATCCCGCAGTTTTAAGTGTTGTTAGAAAATGCTTATCAGTTTTAAGCCTCTATTTTCCAGGAAACCACTGGATGAGTGTGTCTCCAAGGAAAGCACGCTCATGGGATAGAAAATGACCGCATCAGGAGTCGGAAGGCATGTCAGTGTGATTCTTCCCCCTTCAAACAATCGTGTTTACATGCACCAAGCTGTTGTAAGTGTATTGCTGCACCACTTCTGTTGTAATACTGTGTCTGCAAGAGATGGTGTCAGCCAGAACAACAAGCCAAGAAACACACTAAGTCTTTCCAATTAAGCTTTTTCATCTAACAAGTGTTAATTCAGGTTCACTCCAAATGCTGAAAAAGAGTAAAGATTTTCTGGAAAAGATTCATACCTCAGAATATGTCCAGAGCAGATGAGGGGGAAAGAAAAAGTTTGTGCAATAATACAGATGGGCTAATGCATTGTAACAAAAACATTTCAGCCTGAGAACCTGCTACTGCGATCGTGGGCTGCCAGCAGGGCAATGTGCCAAAATGCTTCTGAAATGTGACTGCAGTTGTAAAGAGCAATAAGAAAATATCTCACATGCCAGTGCAAACCTCTGCTACCCCAAGAGAAAGCACAGAGGAAATGGGAATGCAAACGGGAGCTTGGTAGTCAGCTTCAAGGCCAGCTCTCACTCCCTGACATACTTGTCACCCAGCGAGGTGCGAGACAGGAGGCGACAGAAGTGAGCTCACGCCCCTGCTCATCAGTAGCGACAAATCCTGCCTGTAGTTTCTGTAGTTCTTCTGAAACTGTTGCTCCAAAAGTGAAAATCTGGCCTTGTTACGTAAAGGTTTCTGCTGTGTCAGACCAACTGTGCTTCAGATGAAGCAGGACATGACTGTGCCTCCAGCCAGAATGCCAGGGGTTTAATTACTGCCTCTGCCACCAACATCCCCACCAACCTCATACCAGTCATGACTTCAGCTGCTGAAATCTGTTTTGAGGCTGTAAAATTAAGCTGAGTACGTGCTGTCTCCCACCCCTTCTCCTGCCTGTGTGGATGCTACATCTCCCTGGGCAGAGCTGCTCTCCCACGTGTGTATATCTACAGTGCTAAGCAAAGAGGGAGAGCAACGGGCTGAAATAAAACCCTTGCTGGAGAATACTAATTGCTTGGGTCTTTTTCCCTTGTTTGGTTCCATGTTTTTCCCTTGCAGGTTTTCCATGTTGCCTTAGCCTTGAAGAACCCTTCTCTAACTGGCACCCACACCAGCCAGAAATGCCTGAAAGGGAAGCTTCTGAGGTAGAGCATTTCTGGCATATTTTCTGCTTGCCATCTGTCTACAGGGAAATATCTTTAGGGCAGGAGCCTTCTGTGTCACAGGTTATATTCTGTTGGGGCCTATCAGATAATAAAGCTGTTATTAATTAAGACAGGCTGAGCAGGGATTGGTGCTATATATACAGTGTGTACTGCACCTAGGTTAGTGGGAGGTAAGACTGGGAGTCTGGAGACCTACTGAGTATCTCAGGGGTCAAACACAGGATTTATCTAGAGTGGTACTGAGTACTTACACTGTAAGTGGCAGTTTTGGTCTCCCTTAAAACCCTGTGGATGGAAACAGATAATAAACCTCATGTTTCCACAGGAACTATGATGGTTCATTCCATCCTAAATTCCTCTATACAGAGAGTCTCAGTGTCAAGTTGATGGTGCTGAAGTTGGACAGCTGAAGATGGTGAGATGAGTCTGACTCCAGTGCACTTGACTTCTCATAGTTGTCCTTGTTGATGTGGTGATAGTGAGAACATTTCTTAGTTGGGTGGCCTGTGACTGAAAATTAGTACCCAGCTTATTTTTGTTTAGAGTTATATTCAATGGCAGCACTGGCTTTCCCAACAGATGAACAAAACCTATGATCTTGCTAACATAATTTCTACTGATTCCCAGAACCCTGCACACATGTACTTTTGCTAAGAAAAGACTCTAATATTTGAACATCATAAAACTGTCATTTAAATTAACTTTTTTTCCCAAATAAAGCTCTTTCAAAAAAAAAAAAATATTCTAAAGGAGAAGTACTCTCAGCAAAGAGAACTAGATACATACGCCTGCCAGAACACATGGAAGAAACTAGAACTAATATCACACAGACACTTTCATGTTGTAAAAGTCTGCCAGCTTAGGAAGTGGATTTACAGAGAGAAAAGCTTCCCAGTTATTCTGTGGCACAAATCAATGTCACAGAGCTGCTCTGATGGAATGGAAGCTTCATACAGCACCACTGTTATTACATATTGATTCAGAATGTCCTCAGGGTCTGGCACATTATTTTCAGAATGGGCTTTGGTGTGTCCCATCATGCTGCATTCCTGCTTTTGACAGACCTGATGGAATGACTGAATTGTTTTCCATAAGGATGTTGAAACCACAGCAGTTTCTGCAACAAGTGGCAGGAAACATGGGCACTTTGTTTCCAAGGACCAGCCACCCTAATAGGACACCAACTTGCTATATACAGGTCACGGGTTCTGGGAAAATATGGCAAACCTGCCTTTGAAGGACAAATGGAAAGGTCAATTCTTCTGCAGATGGTTTGATCATTAAATGCCCTTGCCCTCCAGCTCTGCTTGTTTAAAAGGCATAGCGCTTCTTTAGGGATAGGAGTGGCTGCTGACCTCGATATTTAACTAATAATTAAATGTGATCATCACAAAAAGGGAAAACCATCACTTTTTGACACAGATGATTTTGGGAAGGGAGTTGTATGGGGATATTTGGGGCATTCAGATTGCCCTTGGGTAGTCTTCTGTCATCCTGGGATTTGCCTACCAGTGCTAAAACAACAGAAGAAAGTCACAGAAAAGATGGGGAGATTAGGAAAAGGGAGTGATGTGGGGAAGTTGAAAGGAGCTGGGACAGACTTAGAGGAGGAAAGAGCTGGAAAAAATGCTTTATTTATTCAGTGGACAAACAATGCAGCTCCTCCATCATTAACAATTAATCACCCTAGGCGCTCTGGCCCAAGACTGACAAAGGGTTTAGGTGTGGTGACAGAAACTCCTACACCTCCCTTCTATGTGCCTGGACCCAGCAGGGAAATACCCAAACCCCAGCTACTCACCTACACCTCCAATATGAAGTACCATAATTGCTGGGTAATTGCAATTAACACCTTAAATGGCCAACAGAATCCTCCAGCTGGGTTTTGAATCCCACTGGTGCATAGGAACAAAGGAGGGTTGGTCCTTGCTTTGTCTCTCATTTTGTCATACCCAGACGTGGTGCATCAACCAAGGGCACTGTGACACTCACCTAAAGCAAGGCAGACACAGAAATGTCACCTTCTATCTGAGAACAATCCAGCACAACCTGTCAAAGCATCCATATTGGCTGGAGGGAAAGAAAGATGTCTTGGCTCATCTTGACATCAGATCATTGGACAGCCAATGAGGAATGTTAGGTTCATGACACAGAAGAGATGGAGGACCAAGACCACCTAGCCCAGTAAAAAGAATATTCTTCTGGTAAGAGTGAAAGAGAGAGATCTTCAGGTATCTCTCCTTGACCACCATTTGTGCATGTCTTCCAAATAATTGTTTTTGAACAACAGCCACTAAAGCCTTACCAGTCCAAGGAACACACTGATAATCAGCAAAAAGTCTTAGTATTAAGGGAAGAAGATTACAAAAGCACCTGGGGATAGAAAACATTCAGTAGGCGACCAGTGGATTAGAAGCTAATGGGTGAGGGCTTTCCCCTCCAGATAAACAATCCTGCCAGTAGTAACCAGATGCACGGGGATCCCACCCACTGCAGCACCCACTGGAAGTGCCACTCATAGAACCTGGAGGGAGAAAAAATTCTGTTAAGCAAACTTACTTTCACCTGTAAACTCCCATTGATTTTGCTGCTTCCTACAATATGAGTAGAGCAGGACAATCTCCCAAATTCCGTCTATGTTTCAGAGGCAAATCCCTTTCTGGAGAACACTCCAAGACCTTTAATTAACTTATGGTCATATCACACTATGAAACTCATGCCACTCATCCAGCAGCTGTCATCTAGCCCTCAGAGAGCACAAGGCTCTCTTCTGAGCCATTAGAAGCACTCCTAAAATACCAGGAGGGTTCTTTAGAGCAAGCGCCTTCAGGTTTTGGCCACCAGACCTAACAGGTCTGCTAAAGTTAAGAAAACCAACCTCTGATCAGCATTCAATTTACCATCAAGGAAGCTGAACAGCGCCCCCCCAACTCCCCCCCACAAGTATTTTCAAATCAAGACAGCTTCCAACCAGCTATGCTAGATCTTCTCATCAAAATTCCCATTGAACCTCTCCCTCTCTGGGTAACAAGATGTGAGAGGACCATGACCTAAGGGGGCATGTCTGCAGGCATGAAGAAGCCTTCTCACTCATGTTATTCATCAAATGAATAACATGAATGAGTCTTACTGTGTTGTGAGCCTCTCAGGGCTCAAAGGAGTTGCAGCAACAGAGCTGAAAGTCCAATTTTGTCTCTCTCTCCCCTTGGGAAACATCTTCCCATAAGTAGTTACTGAACCAACATTGTGAACATCCTTACTGTGCCACCCTTTATCCACTTCCAGAACTCTGTTACAACACAGAAAATGTTCAAAGCCACAGACCTGCAGCATTAAAGAGCTGACTGATTGAGTAGTTCCATAGGATAAGGCAACCCCCAACTTCAATGCCAAGACAAACATGCCTGCGTGCAAGGATGTATTCTTTGTGATTCCACTGCCTCAGTGATCACAGACATCAGGAAGGCTCAAAATTCTCAAGTACCCCAAGTTTCAGGAAAACAGACAACAAAGCTGAGAAGCCAGACTCCCCCAGTGTCCTTGGTGAGAGAAAGACAAGAGAAACCCCATTATTGTGACATCAAAGGCCAACAGCAGACAACCCTGGACTACTGGACTAGACGCAAAACTGGAAGAAACCAGGCTTTGCTGGCTCTATGGCTTGTGGCATGACTTGGTGCTCTCCCTGCAGTGTCACTGTGCCTTCACTACACTTGTCCTGATCAGGTGAGGACAGGTTTGTTCTCCTCTGCTCCCTCACCTCTGCCTGCAATACAGGCTCAGGGGACTCTGCTTTGTCACTGACCTGCTAAGCCACTTTCTCTCTCAGCACTTCTGTTTCCTCATCTTTGAAATGAGGATTACGACCTCTATGAGACACTTTGATGCCCACAGATGAAGTGTGCTGTGGCAGATATGAGCATTCTCTCTACTTTAAATACTGGGTAATATATTGCTGGGGGGCTTTTTTCTTTTGTTTATCCACTTTTATTATTAAAAATGGAAATCAATGAACCACCCTAAAAATATATATATTTATATATATAAAAGGGAAACGTTTTGGATCAGCTTTGTCTTTTGAAGATAATTATGGGAGAGAAATTTTGAAACAAAAGTAGCAAGTGAAATGCTCAGAAACTGAGAGGCAGAAAGTATTTGTCAACCCTGCAATTTACTGTTGCAATATTCCTCTTCCATTTTCTAAGTCATGTAGAAAACATTCTTCCTAGATAAATTATTTAGCTCTGAACTGCTGCAATGCACAGCAGGATGTCTGTAAGAGCAAAGTGCTGCTCATGGAGGGTACCTCACATGACCCAGACAGGAAGAAGAGTTTAGACTGCAACAAGTGCTGGGTGGGAATGCAGCTCCTGAAATCCATGTGCACAGGCTGGGAAACCTGGCTGGATCAGCTACTCAGCACAGCTCCCATCTCTCCTTCTCCTCACAGGAATGGCCTTGTTCCCAGCCTTGTTCCAGGAACATGTGCTGACTGAATGGGGTGTTCTGAAGGCACTGTTGGATGATAAAGAGAAGTTGTGAGTCTCACACTGTATCTGCAGATGTTCATGACTCAGTCAGATACTGCCTCTGCTCCTAATGCACCAAAACCACCAAACCTCTTTGGACAAACCAGTGGTGTCCAGGAAATTCAGCAGGGACTGCCTTGCCCACATACAACTAAGTGCAGAATTTGCTCTGCATATAACTTGAACTGCTGGGACCACCAATTAAAATGTAAAGATGAGATTCCCCTGTTCAAAATTTCATTTGCAGAAAGTACTTTAAAAACAAGAATATTAAGGCAGGTTTTTAAATTGCAGGAGAAGAATATTCCCCTTAGAGCTTTTCAAAATAGTGAACAGCCCCTATCATGTCCTGCAGACAGGGAAAAGCTACAGGAAGCCTCTTCTGGACTGAGCAGTGTCATGGTATATTTGGATACCTCATCTTTGCAGTACAAAGTACTTCATAAACTCAGCTATATTTTATGAGTTCATTAGAAAAGCAATCAGAAAACTCTGACAAATAAAGGCTCAATCGCCTTTGTACATGGGAATCTAACATGTAATTTCACTCATTCACCACTTAACTTGTTAGGTTTTGAACATCCAGGCTCTCTAATCCATAACAGCCCTTCCTGGCACCATGCCCAGCCTATGTCCCTATAGGTCCCACACTGAACAAGTGGCCTTGCTCTAAGGAGATCCCCTAAACTCACAAGGACATGGTCCTGGCCAGCCTGCTCTAGGGAATCCTGCTGGGGCAGATGTTGGATATCGGACCAGAAGACCTCCACAGGTCACTTACCCTCCACACTTGGGTGGGATACTCTGATTTGGCTTGTCTCCTAAAGCACCTCAACTCAGACCGGCTTTCTGTTGGGAAGGATGCTGGGACAAGGAATCATTCCAAACTCAATCCTCCCTCAGGATTCATCCCTAAACAGCAGCTCCCCACTCCAGAAAACCCTGTGGCAGTACAGTCAGAAGGGAGGAAAGACCATTTTATTGTGGACATCAGCTGGGGGGCCCAGCTGATGAAAATGATAGCACTTCAGCTGATGAAAATGAATCAGCACCCGCAGCAACAGTCACAGAACTCTGAGAAAACTAGAAAGGCAGAAGGAGGCAGGATTTTGTTCCCTTTGAGAGAGCAGCCCCTTGGCAGAAAGGGCCACCTGGCACCAGCAGAATGCGCATGGCAGATCTGAGACTCTCTGTGCTCACAGGCTCCCTGTCCTGCATGACAGGTTTTCTCCCAGTACTGCCAGTGAGTGTATACCAGCGCTGCTGGTGGCTCCTCAGACCTCTCCATCCCCCTGATTGGCAATATGGGACTCCCCTTCCTTCCCTCCTTCCCACACAAGCTTACTCCACTGGCTGCACATCCCTGCCCCACAGCACAGTCAGAGGCAGCTGAAAGTCTTCCGCTACCATCTCAGCTGGCCTCCACCAGTTTCTCCAGGCTTCCAGCACTGGCTGGACTCCATTGGGAAAAACAGGAGTAGGAGAAGTGCAGTGATGCCTCCACTGCTCAGCTGGAGCACCAACTCTCAGTGTCTGAGCCAAGAGCAGAAAGACTCCCAATGACATGAAGGCAGCTCAACTCCAGGTGGGTCACCCAGGCCCTCTTGGCTCCTTGTGGTGCCCTGTGCAGCAGGAATAGACATGGAGTGAGCTGAGGTCCAAGCCATCTCTTCTGTCCTGTCAGGCAGCTCTGTCCAAGGCCTGTTGCAGCCACAGGGACACCTCTCCCCAGCTGGGGAGCTGTGTTCCCCTACCTAGCTGTACCTGGACCATCCCCTAGATTACCCCAGCAGTGTATCCATCCATAGCTCTTTCTGCTGCAGAAAGAGAGCAGAAACAGCCTCAGGCCCTGCTGCCTCACAGAAGGAGAGCAGAGATGGGTCTTCGCACTCATGGGGAAGGGCACGGTGGCAGAACAGAGGTGCTGCCCAAGCTCTGTCTCCCTCTGCCCTCTGTGGCATGGGCACAGCTGGGAACCTCTTGGATGCAGGAAGCACAACTCACCTGAAACTGGCCATGCAGGAGCCAGTGGGAAAGAGGCAGGTAACGAATGTCATGTCTTCATGGTGACCTCCCTGCTCTTCTTCCCCAGCCAGCTCCTTCCTCCCATCCAGCACCCACAGCTGGTCCAGGGGACAGAGGGAGCTGTGGATGCAGTATGCTGCCCTGTGTGCTATAAGGAGAGGCAAGCAGTGAGGTGGAGGTGGCTTCCACTGTATCTGACATGCATTTATGTACATGCCTTCAGATCCTGGGGCAAACTTCAGTAAACAGCCTTCAAGACAGATACTTCTGATTCACACATTCTGCATCAGATGTGCAGCAGTTCTGTGTATGAGCAAGCAACTCAGCCACCAGGACCACCTCCTTAAACACCAGTTGACACAAACTGTTACTGGGAGCCCCAGAAAACCAGCTTCTCCAGGGGGTTCATGCACAGCCAGAGCTCAAACCCTAAGGGCAAAACCCTTGACTGCAATAATTCAGGGGGCAGCAAGAAGCAGTGAAACTATATGTAATAAATGTCGAGAGGGGTGCTGCTCCTGGCCCTGAGTTTCCTCCTCCATCCACGAGGATGTGACAGCACAAGCCTGTGAAAGCACACAGGCTGCTGAACACTCCCTCCATGCTGTCTGTACTTATAACTGTCACTTGTCTTTCCCACAGGTGAGCGTGGGAGGGCAGGCTCAGGGACATTTCCACCAGAACACAGCACCCCATGGTTTCGCCTTGGAACCTGTCCTTGGGACACTTTGAAGCCACATAGCAAGAGGGCATGTACAACATCTGGGCTCTGTTCTCCAGCCCCCTGCCCCTGTAGCTGTCAGTACTATGCTCTCCCAAGTCCTGCCTTGGACACCCCTCCCAGGGTAAATTTATCCCTGAAAAAAACCCTCTAATTTAGGATTTGCAGTGGCAAAGCTACAAAGGTAAAAAGCCCCCACCACACAAAATTAATTATTATAAAAATAATTGTTTATCAGCACTGCCATTCAGGTGTAATGCTGAAAAGGAGCATGTCCTCTGAACTATTCAACACTTGGCTCCAACCACTGAATCACATTTATTCCCAGACATTGTTCTTTATTGCATTACTCAGCTTTTTCCAAGTCTTACAAAAAAACAGGAGTGGGGTTCCTTGCCACCCAGAAACCAAAGGAAGCTTCCATGAAACCAGCAAACACCTCCCATCCTCCCAACATTGTCATTAAAAAAGCAAAACAAACCAGAGAGGTTCTACAAGTCAGCCTATAAAACCCAGGCATGAGGAGAGTAATGTCAGAAGTAATGGGGCAAGAAAGGCAGGGTAATTATACCACACCAAATTTGCAATCGTGCTGCATTCCTTGCCAGTGAAGGCCAGCTAAGAATTAGATACACCTTTTTAAATCATCAAAGGGAGTGGCAGCAAGATACAAGGTGCTGGGATTAAGATGAAGTTCTGGGTTTGCCAGTTCTCAGCAATGGCTTTGGTGGCTGGGCTGGGCATGTCATTAACTGCTCCCAAATGGTGTTCACGCCATGCCACTTCTTTTTAATCTTCATATGATTCTCTGCATTTCAAGAGACCCAGGCTCCCACTGAGCAAAAGGCTGTACAAACCCAAAAATGGAAGACAATACCTATCCACAATTTTTTTTTGCACTTGGTCAACCAGGTAAGTTTGGTAGCTTGTACCCCAGCACCATTTCAGGGGTGCACAAACACTTATCATGTTGCTCCAGCTACTACTGCAAGGTCTGCAGGCTTAGGCCCTCAAGTATAACTCAAAAGCTTCCCTGCCAAGAAAGCTGTTAAAAACACCGAATGGGGGCTATTTTGTAGGGATGATTTAAAAAGTACTGCATGGGTGAGGGAACAGATTTGGCTCAGATCTCTCCTTTTTCAGAAGCAGAGGAGCTTAGGTGCAGCACTCACCCTGCAGCTCTTTGCAGAGGGGAGCCTTCTGGGCAGCTGGGTCTCAAGGAAGCCCTTCCATGAGTCAGAGGCACGGTGCTGGCCCCAACATGGAATCCTGCTCCGTGGACTGCTGGGCAATGCAGGAAATCTGCTGGAGAACACCTTCCTCAGAGAAACTGCAGGAGTGACCATCACACAGGCAGGACAGCGGCACAGCAAGGCAGAGCTCCTCTCTGCCTGCCTCACATTGTTCATGGTATACAGAGGATTTCCTGGACTGTTACAGGCTAAGGGGATAACATGACACAGAAACAGACAGGCACAGGCCACCAGAGCTTTAAAAACTCCTTGATGTCCTTTTCCATCAAAATTCCATAGTGCGAGCTGTTCCAGTCAATCCAGGGCCAACAAAACAAATGCTGCATTTGTGCTAGTTTTGGGAAAACATGCCAAAAAGACAAGCACAAGGCAAAGCAGCTAGCCAAATGGACAAGTCTTGCTATTTAATTATTTTGAAATGAAAAAGTTCATTTAAAACCAGCTACAAAACAAATACATAATGATGGCCTCTCCCTTCATAAAACATCATGCTTTGGCACAAACAACTGGTTGGTCTGATTTTATGTCAAATGAATTTAATTTTATCCAACAAAGTGGCTCTCTGTACAGCAGAGAAGACAAAGGGTTCTGAAAAGAGCTCTGTGAACAATGTGTAACACCATACAACTTAATTAAAAAAATATAAAAAAAGCTTAAGAGGATTTCTGTTCTCTCTTAGGCCAACAGAAAAAGAAAACATAATACAGTTGACATCATCATCATAGTGAGGTGAGCAGCACAGAGGAGCTGAAATCCATCAAGTTAATTCCAGTTCCACTTTGTGGCAAACTTGTGAATCCACTCACCTGACCACTGTAAAGCCAGCTGTTTCTGATGTGTGATGGGTTTGTATTACTGCACTATTTACAAATTCATTCTCCAGCAAGACGCATTTCCGAGTGGTGATGAGATATTCAGTGTTTTGGCAAGAATAAAACAGTCCAGTGGTTTTCTCATGCTGAGACCTGGCCACAGGGATGCTCACTGCCTCTGTGGCCAGCTGTTCTGGTACACCCTGAAGAAGCCATGACTTCAGAACGTGACTTCCAAACATGAGCTTCTATGAGCCATCTCCAACTGGGCATTCAGAGAGGAAAACAAGCCCAAATTAGTGGGCACTACTGAAAAAATAGCCAAGCATCTAAACACTTGCACAATCTGTTCTTACACTCAGTACCTCTTGACTTCTTAAATGGCATCACCTACTGATTGCAAGTGTTTCCCAATGGACACCGTCATATTGAAACCCTAAATATTGCAGTGGCTTTGCTTCTCCCACTCCACTTTACTCAATGTAATTAATCCTCACAGTGCCTCAGAGGAGGAAGGACAGGGGACATTGACCAATCCAGCCCAGTGTGTAAGCAGGAGGCACAAAAAGCCAAGGCACCTGTGTGAGGTCCTGCAGAACACAGGCCAAATCCAGTTGCTGCGTCACGTTCCTAAAGGGATGCTCATGCCATCAAATCCCAGTGGTGAAGAAGTGACAACAAAGCCTTACTCAGTTCCCCCCACCCAGGACCCTGAACTCATCAAAAGGACCGTGACAGCACGTTTGGCAGCTCGAGTCGCTGCTGCTGTGGTACAGGCGAGGGACCCTGGCACGGCACGAGCAGGGCCTTGCCGGAGGTGGCCGTGCTCCCGCAGAGCGGGACACTCGCAGACACCGCCGCGTTGCATAACTACGGCCACTGCATGTCAATGGCAGCTCACCGGCACGGGCCGCCTTATGCAATTACCGCACCTCGCCGGAGGCTGCAGGGACGGCGAACCCTGGGCAGCTGCGGCCGCACTCGGTCAGGAGACTCCCCTCACCCTCGGAGCTCTGTCCACCGACTCCGCTCGGGGTGTCAGCCCCCTGAGGGTCCTCGCCATGGGGCACGGCGGGGAGAGGGGGGCGAGTTCATTTCGGAGGGGCCGAGCAGTGTCCATAAAGCGGACATAAAGGTGATCACTGACGCGACGGGCGCGGGGCTGTTGTGGCTCCTCCCCAGGCACCCATCACCTGCAGACGCCAGGTGAGGCGCCCGGGCCCCGCCAGCCCGGGCCCCGCCAGCCCGGGACCCTGGGGCAGCGCTCCGGCCATCTGGGGCGCGGTGTCCCGGCGGCGGAGCGCTCCCGGACAGGGGGGCAGGTGCCGAGGCTCTCGCTGTCCGTGCGAGCCCTTGCAGTGAGCACCAAACCCCTCCCGGCCGTCTCTTCCCCCCGCTGTGCGACCCCTCATGCGGGAGCCGCTTTGCTCAGGTTCGTGCTCAGGTTCAGGTGAGGTGCCAGCGGCTGCTGCATCGCAGCGTTGAGGAGAACGAGAGGCTGCAGCTGGAGGTCCAAAAGTGAGCTTTTGTATGGCCTCTGCCCTGAGACGAACAGCTAGGGAGTCCCCAGATCATCCCAGGGTCAGACCACAAGTTACAACAATATTTCATACAGTTAAATAAAAACCAGCACATGCCTGGTTCAGGTGCTGAGAGCAAGTGGTCCTGTGCATGGCTGGACTGAACTGGAACGGAAATGTTGCAGCAGCGGCTTGAAATTATTGCAGCGCTGGAGTACGGACAAGAGCAACCTTCTCAATAGCTCTGTAACAAACAGGTCTGAGCCAGACACACGTGGAAGGCAAAGACCTAGTTTAAAATATGTTTTATATATTCTCTATATATTATGAATAATTAAAATTCTTGTCCTTCAGGGTTTGGTTAAGCCTTTGTTTTGTTTGACTTTACCCCTGAGCAATGTTGCTGAGGTTAGATAATTCAGATTTGCTGTCTCTAGAGTTCAATTTGTGGTTTAGCTCTAAAGGGGCAATCTGGACAAGTTTCATGGTTCCCAATGCCATTTTGGTAGTTGTCAGGCACCCAGCCATTTTCGTGCCGGAATAAATGTGAAAGAGCCGCCGTGCCCTTGCTCCTCCCGGGGCCCCGGGAGAGCGCAGCCTTCAGCTGCCAGCCCTGTGTTCCAATGCTGCTCTCCGCTGACCTCTTCCAATCTCTGGTTTAGTGAGAGTGGAGAGCAACCTTCTGACATTTAGCAGTTAACATGAGGCTTGCGAGAAGTGTTAGATCAATGATAGATGTTTACTTTAAAAAATCCACTGCCCCAGGAGATTATTTTTTAATTTCTGACATCCCTTCTATGTCGTTTGCCTTTCAGATGTTGGCTGGTGTGATTTGTGGTACAGGTAAGGTGAAGCATAGAGCAGCTTCCTCTAGTTTTGAACTAGTCCATTAGTTAAATTATTTTTAATAACCATTATACGTGTTTCTAATACAGAGAGGATTAGTTCTGCTTGTCATCCCTCACTTATTTTCCTTTATCCAGTTGTGACAAAGTGATACTTTTTTACTGCTTGCTTTTTATCAAGGCAGAAATTAGATGATTTTGATACAGTAGATAAAAGTACTAACTTAGCATCAAGACAAGGTCACTCTTGTGCAGAAGCTGAGACTATTACAGAGCAACTTTAAAAAAACCATTTTAAATTGACAAAGTTATCCACTGCTGGTTTTCCCATGTTTTTCCTTCAAGTAAGTATTTAGGCATACTTTGCTATAGATGGATGAAGTAGCCATGTAGGTCAAATATAAGACCAGCTTTCCTTACCAGGTCACACATCCAGGAGATGAGCTGGTAAACTTACTGAAAAGTCTAGGAAATCAGCATGTCCTAACAAGGGAAGCTCTGTCTAATAAACCATTCCAAACATCTATGAAGGGAATGAGGCAAGAAACTCGGGTCCACCCACAGCTGGTAGATCTTACAGCAGTGTCACAAAATACATGAGTCTCTGCATCCTGCTAGACTCAGCTGGATCCGTGGTGATGTGTTTTCCAAAGACACTTTGTTGCAAGGGGACTAATAGATGCTACAGCCATATCTTATTCTGGACAATGTATGCTTGATAGGATAGATTAAAAAAAAGAATGGTATCAGATATTTCTGCTTCTGGCATATGTTTATTTTAAAGTTAATAGAAAAAATGGATCTTCTTCAGACATTATTAACAAAAGATAATAAATGCGTTCATGGTGCAAAAATTGCACTTTTCTAATGCTCATCCCGTAAAGGGAAGATTTAAGAGATATCAGAATATGGTGGGTTTCTTTTAAAGAGCCAACATTTGATGTGCTGGATGGTTGCCATCAGCTGCAAAGCATATGAGGTAGATGGGTACAGCACTCTTTCTAATCCCTCTGGAACTGAGAGCTCCATTTCCCTCCAGTCTGGAGGTGAAGCTTTGGTGCTGGAGCAGAAACTCTACAGGCAAGCAGTGTGAAATATTACCATGTTCTCTTGAGTAATCCTACATGTATGAAATCTGGTGAGAGAGTTTGAAGGCAAAGCTGCTTACCACAAACTGTCACTTGGAGATGACAAAATGGCACAGCCCTGTTTGTCAGGAGCTGAACTGTGGGTGAGCTGCTGGCCCTGGGTGCAGGAGTGCAGCAGTGTGAGCAGGGAGAGGGGACTGACACCTGATCTCCAGGCACTGATAATGTGCAGGAAAGGAGATCATACATAGTCCTTTGAAAAATCAAACATCTTCCCACCTTTTTGCCTGTCCATGTCTGTCTTTCCTATGATTGTTTTATTCTTGGTACACTAATCCAGATATGAATAATTTGGCTGTGTAAAACATACCTTAAACATCAATAAACATAAAATCTTGCTGAATTGTCAAAAGCTGATTCCTAGAACATTATTTTTAACAAGCTTTCTATATCCTCACCTTTGAAAAATACTCTCTGCTTGTCTACTTAGACCTGTTGCCCCAGAGAAAGTAAGTTCATTCTATTTATTACAACAAGAAGTAAAGCTTAAAAAAATAATTTAAAAATCTCAGTTTTAATCAGAAGATACTCATGTGCTATTTTATCCCCACTCTTCCCCACTGGAGTCACTGCCAACTATTTTGCAACATTTTTTATTTTTTCTCTCTGTCCCATGAGCAGGGTATTTCAGTTCCCGTTTCTGTGACATGTAGTCCTGGGGGCCTTGCCACATTTCAAGGTCACTCAGCCATCAGTAGAAAGGAATAAAAATGCACTGCCTAAGTGCTTTTTTATTTTAAAAAATAATAAAACTGTAAGTGTAATTTTTTTCAAGATGTCAAGTGAGAACTTAGTAACTATGTACTACCCTATTATCCCTGCTGGCTGGAGATTGCTGGAGGAAGAGAGGCCAGTTGTAGAGAGTAGTAGACACCTCTGTATAAATCAATTACTTTTAATACTCTCCTAACTTTTTCTCCTCGGAATCCACCAAAAGGTCCTCTCCCTACAATAGACAAGTTTAATTTTTAAACTATCACAGTGTGATAAAGTGTGATAACTATCACAGTTTTAAAACTATTATTGCAGTGTGAAATGCTATCGTCTACAGAGAAGAAAACCAAACAAACTCTTTAAGAGTTTCCCAATTTAAGTGCAAAAATCTTATGAAAAGAGCATTAATGGATATAGCTGATGGATAGCTTTACTTATATGTTACTGCATAGTTGTGGCACATCTGCTTAAAAATTAACCAAACCACCATGGCATTCTTACTCCCATCTTACCCATCTTTCTCAATGCTGCCTTAGTTTTCTTTGTTTCCACCTTAACCTAATGAGGGAGCTGGGCAGGACAGGAGTACTGTATGTAATTTTTGCACAGAATGTAATTTAACTATGGGTTCTTGATTTGAGCCATCAGGCTCTAATATAAAGTAGGCATCTATTATCTGAGTGATAATCCACAGGATATTATTCTATAAGGAACAAAGTGGAGGCTGCCAGTTATGGCAGATTTAGTGTATAGTTGTCTCAGCACTGCCACTGTGATTCAGTATTTCTACTGCATTCAGTATTGCTTGTGATCAAATTGGAACCTAAAAGGACTGGCTAAAACCTCTGTGCTGTGGTACACATCTTCATTTGTGACAATAATTGGAGCTGGGGGACTGTGGGAGTGCAAAATGAAGCATTTGTATGTCTGCAAGATTGAAGCCTAATTGAAGAGTTTCGCTCATTATGCAGAAATTTCTGGTCTAATGGATTAAGTGTCAGATTAATTTGAAGATTATTGTTCACATAGAAAGCTCGCAGTATATTCCCTCCTTGTAGTGAAAACTTAGACCTTTTTAAGTGTATCAGTTCAATATTTTATCTTACAGCAGAAAGAAGGGCAGTGGCAGCAACACTAATGTAGCTTTCTAAATCTCTTGGTACTGGTGCCTGAAAACCCAGACTCATAAGTTAATGACACTTGGTACTGTCACTTGTGCCTGTGTTTCTAAGGACCAGTGTTTGCATCCATAAACACTAGCAGCAGTAGCAGCAGTATTGTGTGAGAAAAAAGCAGCTACTTTTAAAGCAAATGGAAATGCTATGATTAATTCCTTCCTAAGGAGACTGATCTTGTTGAGGTTAAATCCCTTTCTGCTGCTAACAAAAGACATAGTTCACCCAATTTACAATGTAATTCTCTTTTCATGAGAGCTAAATCTTTACCACTGCTCATCTGTTGGGAATTCATGGGCCAAGTCAGTAATTTACAGATGTAGCGAAGGATACTGAAGTAATTTATGCTGGCAGTTCAGTACGGTACTTTTGGGACAGATTCACCTTTGACCAGGTCCCAAGAGTGGGGAAAGTGGAGGTCTGTTTTCTTGATCCAGGAGCACATGTGACAGGAAGAAAGGAAGGAAGGAACTTTTTTATTGGCTGCTTCCCACCTCTGTCAAAGTTTCTTTTGCTGCCAACATGTTGTCCTTGAAAGGGTTGTTCCCCTCCTGAGCCTTAGGGTGAGCTCTCTGTGTCAGATCCTGCAGCACACTGATCCTCCTTCCCTCTTGCTTTCACCTGGTATACACCATATAAGAAAAGCCACCAAGAGTACAACCTGGAACTCTGCAACAATGCTGTCTAAATAATGACTCTTTACCTATTGATAATGATGTATTTCTTTTCATATATCAGTGTTGATTACCTCATTTCCTATTTTTTTTTCCCCTCTCTAAATTATTTTTGAACTTAGTAGTAACCCTGCTATTTCAGACTCAAGCAGCCATTTTGTAGCTTCAGGGTATGGTACGTGATATCCTCTAAAACTGCTTTTCCTCTAAACCATCCTTGGTTTTTCTTTCCATTGGCCCATGGTAGATTAAAGTTTTTTTATTCCTGTCTGCTTTGGCTGTGTCATATCAATTTCCTGTTGCTGGGTTTCAGTGCTGATGAGGTAAAGAGCTTAAAAAATAAAGATGCAGATTCTAAAAGTGTAGTGTATACTTAGGCATGTCTAAAGATTGAGATGCATGCAAAATATTTTCCTTTTGCGAGACGTTTTGCTGCTAGTGATGTTAAAATTATCATCTTGGGGTTGCACTAACCCTGATTATAGAGTGAGATAATAAATACTAGAAGTGATTTCAATTCACTAGGAGGACAGATAACAAGCTCTTGTGACTGAAAGCTGAAATTAGATGAATTCAGAAGAAAAGTAAATTGCTAACAATGTTGGTAATTGACCAGAGCAAGCCCTTGGACAGCTGTGTTCTCCCCACTGGAAGCCTGAGCTGCCTCCTCCTTGAGCAAGGCCCAGCCATGCTCCTCCGAGCTTGCCCTCTGTGCCTTGCAGGTGGCCAGGGATGAGGATACCCTGATTGAGGGTGGGCTAAAACCTACACTGCTCTCCTCAAGCACACCTGCAACGTACAGAGCACCTGCAAAGGCACAACTGTGCTGCTGAAAGTAACAGTGCTGCCAGATTAAACCCCCACTGTTTAAGCAGGCACCACCACAATTTTTGCAAATAACATTTGGGCCATGTAATCAATGCTTTCATTAAAGACATTTTTAGTAAATAAATTTTTATAAAAGCTTTCTATTTACTTATTCTTTAAAATTTACTTTTAAGCCACCTGCCTCACCAAGCCTGACAAAGCCCTCACTCCTCTCTCTTTACCTCCATCTGCCTGTTCGGGTTGGTTAATAAATGTTTTCTTCCATCTGTGCTCAAATGATAAGCATTGTTAGTGCTAAGCCACCTTTCTGTCCCATTGGGGTTCTGGCTTTCCAATTACCCTCTCCTGCTGTTGTAAACTGATAAAATTATCAAATTGTAGTCTCATGTTGGATTGCCACAAGGGAGCTGGTTACTTACTTTAGAAAAATACTTTAATTATTGGTTCTTGAGGTCTAAGTAATTGCCTTCATTTTGCACATCTAGGAAAAACATGTCTGTCTCCCTACTGTTTTTCTTGACATTAAAATGAGATGATTTAGAAGTTTTGATGGTAATTCATTAAAATGGGCTGAGCCATTGTTGCCCATTACTGTCACCTTTGATTAGTTTAAATGTGGGTATGAACACATTCTTCCTACATAATTTATCTCGTAGAAAAAAATTGTATCTCTGAATGTCAAAGAGAATATTAAGAGGAAGATTCAGAGTTGCCAGAATAACAAATTTTGGAAACAACATATAACTTTCTACCTCAAGTGGCAGAGCTATGGCAACCAGTTTTCTGCATCCTTTGAAGCATTTGACAATGGCCACCCTCAGAGCCAGGAAACCAGATTTAACAAATGAAGGGACAAACCTCATAATAAATTAATTACTGTCAGACACAAAAAGTTCTTGTGAAATCTCTTTACTTCATCCTTGCCCTTCCAACTGAAATGCAGCTGCCAAATAGGCTTGTAAGCTCAATATCAGATTTTAGAGAAAATAAAGCACTGAGCTATTTTTAACTGGCAAACAAACAAATTTAAAAAAAGTTTAAGATATGATTGAGTGAATATTTTCATTATGTAGTCAGACAAATAAGGATTTCGAACTTTTTCACCTGTTTTAGTTAGCATGAAATTCAGTCATTGCATGATCATTACAGGCCTCACTCACCTTCACAGGAAGCCAAAGGAATGATGGTGACAGCACTTCAGCAGAGTGGCAGTCACAAGAAATCCATGCAGGCATTTACTTTCAGATTAACACGCCCTGGGGAAAGCTGAATGCAAGTGGCTGCATTTCACTGGATGCAAGTATTGGATAACTAGTCAACATTACCAAAACAGTCCATTACTTAGTCCACAAATTAGAAACATATTTTCTATATGGAATGCTTGTTTCTATTTCTGAAGAAAATCAAAGTTCTTTGACTTATTTTTAAATCTGTTTATTAAGAAAAAGCCTTTCTTTTTACATAGAAAAGATACAGAGGAAAGTAAATGTAGTAGAATCCATTACCTTATGTAACTTCTATACAATTGAATATTAATGACAAAAGTTTCAGAAAACCTAAATATTATAAAAAGCTACATCCAAAATAAGACTCTGACAGAGCAAGAACAAGACACAAATTAAACATTAAACAGCTGTGAATCACAAGGGTGTAGAAAGACACAGCCAATACAACACAAGAGGCCTTATGCCAAAAGGATGTTCCTGTTACAGTATTATGCATGTTATGTTCCTTTATACAATATAATAGAGGAATCAGATAAATTTATTTCTTTTAAGAATCTCAGTATCTGATGTATCCTGTAATTTTTAATAATTTTTTCCAACTCTTCAGAGTTGGAAAACCTTTAAAATTGTCCTTAAAAAGAAATTCCAATGAAAATGTGTCAAATCTTGAATCTCCTTGTTTTGTCATGTCTTCCACTGGCAATTATGAGATTCTTTTCCCAAGGATTTTGTGAAGGAAAATAAGACAATGTGGAATATTTAATTCAAAGCTGAACTGAACTGAGCACTCCTGCACTGCCATTTGTGACAGCCTTTGCTGAAGCTTGCACAAATCTACAGAGCTCTGCTGCAGTACCTTCAAGGCACCTTCCTGTAAACCCAGGCAAATTCACAGTCCAGCAATGGCATGGTGAGGAATACCACGGGGAAGTAAAACTGTCTCACAAATGGGTATTGTGCATATCAAAAAATACATGTGGAAAATAATGAGAACAGACACTTGAATGGCAAGAGAAGAGAAAGATTTATTTTTACTGACTTTCAACTGGTGTTAAGATTGCTTGAGAGACATCCAGTACATGTGTAAGACCACCACAGGTATGACTACATATGCATATTCTGTCTATCTCACTACCACGCCCTCTCTCCATAAAGGCACTAACTATAAATAGTACGAAAACAGACAGATAAAATGCCACAAAAAAAAAGAAAAAGATTGCTTGTATGGACTTCTTGTTTATGTTTGTATACATTCATGCCTTAAATGTACAATTTTAAAATTAATTTAAAAGGTCACCTTTATTTTGGCCATACAACTGATAAAATGAAACATGCAGAACACACAGCTTGACAGAACTCAGTGCATAATTTTGTCAGAATGAAGCAGTTCTTTACCACCCTTTGTGAGTTGGGAATACATTCATATTACAAGGCAAAAAACCCCTCACCCAAAACAGACAGTATCTGGCTTCTGTTTAATGCATCTGTTTTTCCACATCTCCTCCAACATCTTTGGATAGTAAAATCTATGTCTGACCACAGGTTAAATTGTATGGTTATATTTTAACAGTCTTCATAGTGCAGCAAGGCAAGACAGAGCTGCCTGTATTCACTGTTCTATCTCCAGGCTGTCCATTTTTAAGTCAGGTGGTTTAAAGCTATTCACTTCTTCATAGGTAAGTTCTGTAGAGGGGGTGCAAGGAAGAGAGAAGAATTAGATAACACTTTCTTCAAAAGAAAAATATTCCAGACAAAACAGATCTACAGATATACGTGACCTTGTATTTCCAGCCTTTTTAGCATCCAGTTCCAAAAATAGACTGAATTCACTAGGAATCCTCCCCTTAACCTCAGATTACAAATTACACTTAGAAATATTGTTATTATACAATAATGACTGTCCCCTTCAACTAATTACTAAAACACAAAGGCCCTGAAATGAAAACATCAATTACGCTGTCAGATGACCTGCCAAAATGATGTAATAACAGACAATATGTAATGGAAAATGAAATATTTAAAAGTATCTAGATAGGTTTTTAAATGGACAATTTTAACTGTGGAGAACATTCTTTATCATCTCTCAGTCAGTTGCCTTCAATTATATATCATTTGCAATTCTGTGCTAATTTCTTGGGATCCTGATTTTATTTTATTTTGTTTGGATTTTTTTTTAATGTTTTACTGTAGCTGACTTGGTTTTATGGTACTCTGAAAAAAAATTTATTTTTGTCTTAGAAGCATGTAACAGCTTTCATCAGGAAATTCTGTATTCATCAATAGCTAGAAGCACGGGTTACTTGTTATTTTACTCTGCTTTGGGAGTAACCCTTTATCTTTTCATGTTAACAGTCATGTCCTGTTTTCTGCCTTGGACATTAATGGAATATGTTGTCAGTGGCTACCTCTTTTTTATTTTCTTAAATTGGATGCTGCTTTTTAAGGACCAAATCCTGTTCAGATATGGCTAACTTCAGGTCGGGGCATTACTTCAGGTTCTGTTTTCCAAACAGTGATGTTTAAATCATATCAAACTCATGCCTATCAGCTTGTTCATTAAGCAACTCTGTCTGAGACAGCTGCTATGCCTGGAAGCGTACCTAAGACTCCTCTAAATAATATGTAAAAAATCTTGGGACTGAATCTTGCTTATGCTCTGGTTGTGTTCTGCTGTCCCACTGTGTACAGTGAGGTGTGTGCCAGTTTCAGTGAGGGATTTCTCTGAAGGAAATTCTGTCTGTAGAATGCCAGGCATCAGAGGATTTGTTAGGTGACTTTGAGTGACTGACTTATGACTATTTGACTATTACACAGAATTACAGACAGCCAGGGAGGAGCTACAGCTGACTGAACTTGGAGAAGCCAGTATCTTCATAAATCAGACACCTGGAACTGTATTAGACATCATTCTCACTGCCTATGTGGTTTATGTTTATAAAGCTCTTTACCCACTTCTCACTGCACTGCACTACTCAGCAGAGATATGTGCAAGTGGAGCAATATCTAAGGAGAGAATGTATAGCATTCAAGTCTGAATAGCACAATCTTAGCCTCAAAAATTTTGAAATATTTTCTAACCAATTAAACATACAAAAACAAAATCTATGAACTTGGGCTGTGAGCCTCAGCAGTGTCCAATGGAGGCCAAGAGAATTCTGAAGTGCATAATGTGTAAGACAAAGTGTCTGAAATCTCATTCTACTTTGGTGCTCAGTCCCTTGAGATCTGGCACCACTGATTTTTAACTTGAACAGACAAAGAGCAGAAACATGCCATCGACATCTTGAGAAATTGGGTCAACATTTCATTAACGCTACAAACATCTTACTTAAATGTGGCACATGCTGTACTTGAAAATAAAAAATAAATTTATTCTCCAAGATAAAAAACAGGGCCAGAGGGAAGAAGGAAAAGCAGCAAACCTGCTGTGCGAGTTTGGAGATTTTTGTCTCAGGCCTTTTTTTAAGCCTGAATAAAGAAGGAATTTGACCTGTAGTTCCGTCAAAGTCAATGATGTAAAAAATTATACATGATAAAGGCAATAACAAACAATATAACACTTCCAAGAGAATTCACCTTCATGTCCTCATTTCAGTTTAGAAAGTGTTAAGCTGTTAAGCTAAGACTGTTTCTGAAATAATTTCAATGGAGTTTCATCACAAACAGAAATCCGCTTCATGACTCAAAAATTGTTAAACTTTCCTGTTAAAGACTAAGGCAACAGAAAAAGCAGCAGAAAAAAATTCATCCACTCCTAAGTACAGCAGCAAATGAACACAGCTCTCAACAACAAGATGTATGGGTGGTGCTATAGGCTGCCAGGTTTTGCAAAGGAGAGCATGTGTAAGGAATAAGCGATGGCAGTCAATTCTCCTTGTTTGTACAGACACAGTCAGCTTCTACAAAAGTCTTTCCAGGCCTCTAGGAGGTTGATTTATTGTAGAGAGAGCCGTGACCCCACTGTAATCTTTCTTTAAGACACATTTGCTGCAGACAGTCTGTTTTCTCCCCTGTAATGCCCGGGAAAAAGCATGGCACAGGTGGATGGACGTGAGTAAGACATGAGTGTATTCTTTATCATAAACACAACCACTATGATCATACATTTCTATCGAATCTTTCACAAGTTACAGAAAATGAAAATAGAAACAAAAGAATATTTATTTTATAGAAGACATTTTTCATTTTAAGCCAAGGAAAGACCTTTATTGATAAACAGAAACAATGAGTTTTCTACATTATTCTCAATTTAAAATCTCTAGTAAGGAATTTTTAGAATAATATGTCCTCATTAGACAGTGGTGAAATTGGACTATTCACTGTACTTGTAATCTAATGTTGAGCCACCTTACTTCCGTGATACTGCAGTGCAATATGGTTGTGTTGCAACCATGGAAGGTCGTTGCAGTATTTACCAAAGAAAGGTTTTGGGGTGTCACTCCCAAGTAAAATCATCATCTCAAACAGGACCTATAGCATGGTGTAGTTATTAATCCCACTTCCTTTGCTATCTAAAGAATTTTTAACAAAATACACATCTATGTGGATAATATTACTTTCTGGTTCTGATCACAGCTAGATCAGAATTCCAAGTAGTGTCACTTGCCCCAGGACAGTTACTTCAGCTGGAGATCTGACCTAGGAAACTAAAAGCAAAACAGAATGTGTGATTACTTGGTAGCTAGCATCAGCTTTTAGTTAAGCCTTCACTGGTACAGGGAATCTAGTCAGGACATGACAGAAGAGGAGGAGTGGGCAAAATCCAGAGGAGGAATATAAGCTTTTCTGCCTGTCCACTCCCACAAGCACACATATGAACTTATCTTGTTTGCCTGAGGTTTCAAAGTTCAAATTCCTCTGGCTAGAAACAGAGGAAAACTGACATGTTCTCCTGCTACATGTCCTAACTAGTGCATGCAGTTCTGGTACCTTTCCATTCATCTATGGTTCGCTCCTTGTTCTCGATGGACTCGTCGTAGAGCTCAGCCTCCGGCTCGTCATCCGGATCGTGATACTGGACAAAGTAGGGATGTGCCAGTGCTTCTGCAGCAGTGATCCTTTTATCACTGTCCAAAATAAGCATCTTCTCAAGAAGATCTACAGCTAAGGTGAAAACAGAAACACACTTCAAAGCCAGAAGACCACGAGGAAATAAAAGAAAAAAAAACTGTTTACACACAACCTATTCTTACTCACTCTAAACACAATTAATATTACTGGCAAAATTTAGGCAAAATAACAAGTAAGTTTTGAAGATTTTGTACTGTGAATACAGAAGAGAACTGAAAGAAGCTTCTGGTTTGCTTGTAGCATGCACAAAAGTTCAGTATAGTCAACTGGAGATCAGATTCACCTCTTCAGATATCCAAAGACTTAATTCTACAAAGATCTGTGTGTGCTTATAAGGTAATATTCTGTGTTGTGCATCATGTGCTTAAGTTTGCACTGATCAGGACCAAGCTAAGTAACTTGTGAATCATAAAGTGTGAGATTACACTTCTAATAAGCTGCACCAGTGCAATGATCAGATGAAAACACCAAAGCAACTTTACAGGATGCAGTATAAACAAAATATGTTTGAAGTTGACATTTGAAGTATACTAGAATTGAGAAAGAGTTGTATGGCTGAAATAATTTTTTAATGGAAATTTTATCATAACTATTTCAAATACTATTTTTTTACTGATTTCATATAAGCATTGGCATTAATTTGCCTTTATGCTATTAATATGTAGCATGCTCTCGTACTTCAGGCAAATAAATCCCATTTTTTAACATAAAAGTGTTCCAAACTACTTGTATTTGTAAGAATAAAATTTGTATTAATACATACAATGAATTCAAAGCATTTTAACTCACAATACTTCCCTATAATGTGTACTTGATGGAATTGACCTGGTGAGATGCTTCTGATAACTCAAGTGCCTCCTTTATATATCACAAGAGAAAGTTCACAAAAACATCTCTTTTGCATAGGCAGAACTAATTGATTAGACAGTTATACAGGTAGACAGGATAAGATCAAAGGTCTGCCTTAGCCCAGTATCCTGTGTCAAACAATGGCTCATATATTCCTAGGAAATAATACACCAAAGGGTCATTCAAACAGCTATACTTCCTGGTATATTCTTCTGCTTGCCAGCAATTTACAGCTCATGGCTTTCCTGAGCCAGAAGTGATGTCTCTAATCTAGACCCCATGACATTTTTATTTATTTCTATGTACAGCTGGTTTTTGTTTTCATCCATGGACAATTTCCCTGTAGGAGGTTCCTGTAATGTCCATCAGAAACAAAAAGACACAAGCTTCATGAAGGGAACACAGCCCTAGGATGAAAGGTTAAGCAATGCTTTTCTCACTGGTTGGATTATTGTTATACAGGATCATACAGCAAGGAACTCGAGGAATGCTTGAGTTTCTATGTTAATGAAAAATTTCATCTGTGTCAGTCTGACTTTCTTACCTAATGGATTGGCACCACGAAATACTGCTTTCAAATCTTGTTGAGGCATATGTGGAAGAGATTCAATGTATTTTCTTGCCTAGAAATAAGTCAATATACATTTGATATATGTACCATATCCACAGAGTTAAATTTTGCTCAACAGTAACCACATCAACTTTAAAAAAACAGACATTTTTTATGTTTCTTGTACATGGGAAATCCTCTTTACATAAAACCACAGTGTATGACCTTGTTTCAAACACTCCTGTATACTGGACAATAAGCAAGAGAGTTTTAAGCAAGCATATTTTGGTTTAAGGCTTGAATGTTAGCACTTTAGTTTTCATCCCTGCTTGCTGGTTCATTGCAGTTTATCTCCAGGGAACACATGCTTGTAACACTCAGTCAGAAACTGCAGCCTAAATTATCCTTCAGTTACCCTCAGCCAAGTGGTTTAATTCAATCTGCAGCCTTCCCTCCTCTCTCTTCTCTGGTGACACGTAGCTTCACTAACCAAAGAATAAATACTGATACTCTATGGAAACAGATTTGCAGATGTTTAACAGAATTTAGAGCTTCCCTTTTCACTGTGGCTGACATTTTTTCATCCAAACTCAGCTAGTAAAAGCCTGCCCGGATACAGGATCCACAAATGTCAGCCTGACACTACATGAGCTAAGAATTTTTAGGCTGAGGTAGATAGGTTGGCAAGAGAAGAGGTTGCATACTTAGATTAGACAGAACAGGAAATTCTGAAAAGGAATTGTCAAAAGAGAAGCAGGTGGCTATTCCCTAAAAAACCTCAGCTGGTCCTTGGACAAACCCTAACCCTTCTGAAACATGCTTGTGTTACACAGACATCTCTCCTCATTTAGCAGTCCTGTTAGAAGGACACTAACTGCAGAAGGCTAATTAGGCATGCTTGGCCTATGGAAAACAGCAACTAATCAACAACTAATCCTAACATGACTGAGCAAGACGTGGTCAAAATTACCTCCATCTTTGCCTGGAATTCCTTTGAAAGCAACATAGACCTATCAAAGTGCACTTACTAGCCTGTCCCCTCTGCTTATATACTCACCACAGAAACCTGACCAAGAGAATCCCAATGTTCAAACTACCCTGAAATGCAATTACCATTTAAACTCATATTCACATGAAACACTGACAAACACCTCAGTAACTTGTGCTGAAGCATCCAAGGAGGTTTATCTTTTAGTTTCCAGTTCTTTAATCCTCTACTTATAACTGAAAATAGGCTTGGCATTTCAGCAAATCTCTGACATTGTTGTTACAGAAATGTTAAGAAATTGTCCATGTCTGCAAGGTGCATTAAGAAATACCTAAACAATAAGGCCAAACTACATGTAAAGAACTAGAATGAAGAAACTCCCTTGCAGCTGGGAATTACCTCCAAGCAAGGTATGCATCCCCTTTGACATTGCTCCTCTAATCAGGCAGCAGCAGCCCAGAGGTGAGCTAGCAGCACTCCCTTTCATTAACCTGGTTCTTCTGTTCTGCCTGTGCTCTAAAGGTTTAATTAGCCTAAATAAAATAGTTTCAGGATTTCTGTACCTCACTGAGGTATGCTCTGAAACACAAGAAATTAAAAGAACAGAGCACATACTATTTCCAGTAAGTATTTAAGGTGTTAGTCTCACAAAGAAAAAGCTCACTAATTGTGGGTAAATGATAAATTTGTATAAACTACTGAGAATGTGTTACATACATAAAACCTACAGGATCTTAGTAATATATGAAGGCTACGAAAGGACCTATGAGACTATTGGTTGATGCAGTCCCTGGCAAAGGATGGATGCTTAGCTAGCCTCCTGCCCCAGGCATTCCTAGGTGCTGGGTACCCAAAATCTCTGGGACTATGCATTGGCCTGTGATGATGAGGTTTCATTATGATTGGACCTTCCAGAAATACAGGGCTGCTCTGGCTCTCCTACTGCTCCTGCTTCCTTAACCCACTAGTGTATTTGTTAGTGAGGTCAAAGAAAGCCTGCCAACACATACACAAGCTGAGATATAGCCATTAGTGTTAGCCTGAGGTGTATACAGAAGAGGTTTAAGAAAAGAGCTGCAGCTCAGGAGGTATCTGTGTTTATCTGAACTCTTACACCGTGTCCATCCCCTGCCTTTATCAAACAATTCTACATCTCATTCCTCAGCTGGCTATCCACAGTTACTGCTTACAATGAATCTTTCAAGTGTCACTTGAGCAGAGAATTTAAGTGGAAATTGTTCATTTACTATTTTAAAGAAGTCAAATGGAAAGTTTAAAAGCCCACTCTTAACAATGAATATTATCAAGAAATTGGACTGCACACAAGCATTTAGAGAGATGAATAAATATGATTTTCAAATTAGGGACCTAAATAGAACACTCATGCAGAACACACATTATTTGATTCAGATACATCACTGTTTAGAAACCTTACAACAATGAAAAGCACACAAAAAGATTTAATAGCAACAATCAAACCCTCTGAGCTAAGCACCAGTTTGAACTTTTTTAACTATAAGAGTAATTTAATTATAAGCAATTTAAAAGATCATAATTTCTTAACTCTTTGCAAAAACTGAGTACATGAGAACAAGTATCAAAATTTATCCAGGTGATAGTCAAGGCACCTGGATGCCTCCAAAAGTGTATTTTTTTGAATGGTGGCATTCTAGGAGCAAAAACCAGAGATCATTTTAAGGTATTTGCTCATTTCCAAATCAGAGTGTCTGTGTAACACAGGCAGTGACATACAATGCCAGTTAGAGGAAGAATGACAGAAAGTTAGTTAACTGAATGGAGCTGTGAACTCACATGTTCTGATGAGATCTTCTTCAGAAGTTCTGAACTGGGCGTGCCCACAACTTCCATTATTCTCTTTAGCTGATCAATATCTGCATAATTTCAGGGAAATAAACAGCACACAATCCTTCTGGGTTTAGACAATTAATGAGCTTCCATGCATGTAACTAAGATGCTTAAAACCATTCAGCAAGACAATTCCACCTTAGCTCAAGGACGGATATCAATTCATATCTGCTTAAGCCTAGTCCTGGAGTACCAAATAAGCTGGAGTTTATTGGAGTACCAGTAAACTCTACTGTTCTGTATTAACTTGTCAGGTATGTTAGCTGCATGGAAAATATTGCTTTTCTAACCTAGAAAAGCTTACATTCTTAAGCGTAATCTTAATAGCATATTTATGTTTCAGCAATCTGAGGAATTTCTGAAGATCATTTTAATATGATATGCAGCTCACGGGTCTAAATTACTAATCTGAAGACTGGCAAGTGAAAAGCTCTCATTTGGCACCTTTAAAAATTTGTTTTATATAGGTCTAAAGATTAAAAACTTTGAAAATGTTAATTTTTCATGGTCACCTAGGACCTGTAAAGTATGACATTTTTTACAGATTCAAGATTATTTTACAGCTTTATTTAAATTGATAGAATCATATAATTGTAGACAATATTTTAAAACAACAAAAAAAATCTTATTTCTTTCTAACTAGATTTATTGACTTTTTTCAAACAGCACATATCATGTAATCAAACAGTCTGAGGAGTGTCATCTCACAATGATGACAGACCTGGAGAATGCCTGTGGTTACAGTAGAGTCTGATGATGCTGAGCACAACAGAAAGGCCAGTGGGGAGACTTGGGCTCAGCTCTCTTAAGAGTATTTCAGGCAATTCTCATGTCACGATGATTTGCACCCAGCAACAGCTTAGTATTAGCACAAGTGTTTGTTTCTTGAGGGGTTTCACAGTAGCAAGAAATATCAATATTCTGTACAGAAGAATATGCTTTTGTTTCTCATAATAAAAGATTGATGAAGTTATTTCCTCATTCCTTATTATGTATTGTTCTTCAGTTTTATTATTTTACTGCTCTCCTCATAAACATCTCTTTTTTGCTGCTGCCAGCACAGGAAACGCCAGTGGAAATCCCTGATGCTCCATCAGGGACCACGGCACAGTGCTGCAGAAAAGAAAGGGCTTTATTGCTCCTGTGGCATTTCTGGAACTACTGGCTTCTTTCAATATAACAGAACACAACAGACCTATTACTTAACTTATTATTTAAAAGTTAAGTCATTTGCATTTTCTGGAAATTTCAGCCTAAAAGCAGTTCTATTTTGTGAAATTGTATTAGTTGACGAAAAAATAATGCCTTTACTCAGCTTCAGTTTTAGTGTATGTTATTTCAATAAGATCTACACACACATGGAAGAAATCTCGTCTGTTGTAACTAGGTTATTATTTAAATACAGATACACAAAAGAATAAATGTAACTTTTTGTTGTTTAGGAACATCTGTTAATGGTTTTTATCCTACCAGCGGGTCATATATACTGAAGTGAAAGATTAGCAAATTGTTTATTCTTTTACAAATTTATTACCTCAAAACCATGTCCATAGAAACACTCAAGTCCTTAGGAAAAAAAAAGAAAGAATTAAAGAGTATATTTTTTTAGTTCCATTTTAAGTTTTATATTAAGGATACAATCATTTCCTGGAAATAGAGCCTTTCCCTTCAACAGCTCTGCCATGATACATCCAACCGACCATATGTCAACTGCCAAAAAAGAGAGACAGAAATGTGCACAATGAATCAAAGGGATCCTTAAACACAGCTGCTTCTTGGTTTAAAACTATCACTACATCCAGCTGTAGCAAAATACAAGCCTTCACAGTTTACCTGTTTGATTGTAGTGCATCCAGTTTAACATAATTTCTGGAGCTCTGTACCATCTTGTTGCAACATATCCAGTCATTTCATCATCAGTTTGACGAGCTAAACCAAAGTCTAAAATCTACAGAATAAAAATAAAATAATAATTTTAAAAAACCCCCTTCACTTTTGTTATAGGTCCTGATTTTCCCATTACTCATTTCTGAGTTTTCTGTAGTCCCTCACTATCAGTGAAGTAAAACAGCAGCACTCTGCAGATGAGCTCATCTGCTCTCCCTGCTGTATGCATGCAGCCTCTGGTGCTGCACAAAGATATTTCCACTGCAATGAACCTGGCACTTTGTTCTCCAAGACAGACGTTTTACTTTGCCTTGGGTTCAATTTTCCACTGACATTCATTTACTAAAAATAAACACTGTTGCTAAAAAAAAAATAAAATTATTATCAGCTAAGAGTACTTGCGTAAAACACTAACAGCAAGTGCCAGTGGCCATGTAAAAACCAAATAAGCTGATCACAAATCTGCAGAATTTCTGTTGTCTAATTTTCTTATGTCTAAGCATTTACTTAAATCACACATTACCCCAATGCCGCTAGGAGAGAAACATCTATCCTGTGTAACAATGTAAATTTAAATCACCCCCTATTTGTTTTCAGTAGAACTTGCCCACCAAAACAATCAAAGGAGCTCTGTATATGTACACAAAGGCTTGATTGCAAAATGTTCCTCTCCAGATGCTTTCTATTGCTAAGTTTACATCAATGGGAAGTTATCTGGACTGAATTTTCCCAGCTCATTTCCTTGCTCTCTGTTCCATTCTCTGGTTAGTCTGTGTCCCACTAATTATGGACCCTAGCTCTAAGAGAGACTGCCTTGAAAGGGCTCCATCTGAGCCTCAGTGCTGTAAAGTCAGTCATCTGGGCTAGCTAGCATCTCTTCACATGGAAATGTGAGTAAGATCATTGAATATCTCCTGTGATGAGATCCAGCATTATTTATTAAGCTGATGGCTAATCCTTTTCATAGGGAATAAGAAAATTTCAAGAGTATAATTCAGAATTTCTCAGTTATAATCCAATTAAAAGATATAAAAAGCCTAAAGAAAAATATTAAGATATAAATAATTAACATCTTTATTTCCAGTATAATTTAAAAGCATAATTTATTTCCTAAGTAAGTGAAGAAAAATCCATGAGGCTAACAAGCACAAATAATAGCATGAAACTCAAACACAAATGCCCTTGTTTTGGCAATATTTTTCCTTAACAGCTGACCCCTTCCATCAAATGTGCACACACACACACACACTTTCCTTCTTTTTGCTTCTATTTCCATTTTGTCAGTACTTGGAAATATCCACTAGTTTGTACTATTAAAAATAATTTGAGGAAGTAAAGCTATAAATATAAACAATGAGCAGTGTAACAAATGCTAGACAGGGAGGTGCACTGATTTCAAAAATAGAAAATAAGTCTTCTTTACTTACAGTACAAAAATACAATACACATTTCAGAGTACATGATCAAACACAGATGACCCACAAAATTTCACAGATGCTGAACATATATGCATGAAGACATTAAAGAGATAATGATGAAACTTGCTGAGCATCTGCAAGTGTCACTAAATCAAACAGGAACTACAGTTTCTCACCACAGATCCGGATTACTGCAAGAACCTAACTGCACTGCTCTTACTCATTATTGTGGTTTTTTGCTGATCTTGTGGCATTTGGAGTCTTTTCTTAAATCCCTTGCAGCTGGAATAAAGTGATTACATCAGAGTCTTAGAAACAGGAATAAAGATGTTTCTGGCTGTCATGGAGAAATCTTTAACTTCTCATTCTTAAGCTTAAAGGCTTAAAAAGCTACAAGACATCTTTTCCTTCTCCAGAATCCCACACTTACTATATAGTACCATATCACACAGACACACCAAGAGATGTATTTATACAGATGTGTACATCAAAACAGCATTGGAAAGCAAGGATTATAGGGTTCTTTTTGGTTGGTTGGGTTTGTTTGTTTGTCTTACTGCCTGTAACTGGTAATACTGGTGTATTTTTTGCCACCATCACTTAATTTAGCCTGTATGTTCTTTAGATACAAAAATGAAAGTTACTACAAGGCTTCATCTATACATGGCAGATGCATATAAATACCACAGGTCAGACTCTCAAAATATACTCAGTTTTGTACTCACTCAGGGGCCAAAATATTATCTATGTACCATCTATAGGGTACATAGGGATTTTGCAAAGATATTTGTATACATATTAAATTAACATTTAGTTATGGAAATGGGCAAGTAGCAAACAGTTGAAATTAAGGAGCCATAAAAATGGTAATTAATGTTTTCTTAGAAAACTGTCATCTTGAGAGTTTTTACAACACTCTTTGTTATAACAGCATAATACCCACCCTCAATTCACAATCTTCATTTACAGCTAGGTTACTGGGCTTCAGGTCCTGTAGCAGAACACAAGAGTTAGTCAAGTACTACTTCAGCCTGTTGAAATATATTGTAACTATGTCTTAGCAACACATTTGATGCACCCAGGGATACACACTCCATTCATTTTCATTACCTCAGAGACTGAACTCACCCGATGGATGATTCCAGCTGAGTGAATATACTGTGAAACAAAACAAACAAAAAAAGAAAAAGGTAAGATTTGAAGTTAGAGGTGAAGGGAAGTCAAAGCCACTCGTCTTATTTTTTTGCTTCTGAGACTGACAGTTTTATATACAGAAAATACTTACGTCATACCATGTTTTCAGATCAGAGGTATGTCAAACTTCAAAACCTCCCGTTTTGTCTCTACCAGAACTGGATATTTCAAGAATGGTAACCACAAAGACTAGACTCTACCGTGAAAAGCAGCACTCCCAGTGATTCTTCTGTGTAAAGTCTCTTACCAATTTGAAATTTGTTCCAGCCTGCCCTGGATGTCCAGGTTGATAAGCTACTGGTTAGTGAAATCAGTGGCCTAGGGAGCAGCATGGTTGACTCCTACATAAGTCACCTTCCCATACTGTGAACACTGATGTGGGTGAAAGCAGCCACACCTGTACTCTGGGACAGAAATACCCACCTAAGTCACAGCATTACTCCAAGTCCACTTTCAAAGTGGTACTTCAGCAGTTATTTTGTGTCTCTGCTATTTTACATAAAACATTTAAAACAAAAAACTGAAAACACCTTGCTCTGTCATTGCCTGTCGTGCTCTAGTTCAGATTGACAGCAAGTTTATCTATGATCTTATCAACCAGCATGAGCAGGGCCTTGAAAATCTATTCTCCAGAGGTGAATTCTCCAGAGAATTCACTTTTTTTAGGAGAAGGGATTATACACAAAACCTATATAGCAACTGGGAAAACTCAAAGAGAACACAAGGACACTCTTCATGTTCCAGATGTAAGAACTGTTTATCAGAAGGCAGGGCCACCTCTCAGTGTTCCTCACAGCAGCTGCAAGCAGCTGAAGGAACAGGAAGCCAAAACACTGATTAACAGAAGGAGCCGTGTCCCTGCTCTGCTGAGACAACCACAGCAGCCCCTCCTGGTGCCACCAGGCAGTCATATACAGGATGAAATGTTCTTTGACTAATGAGTCATGAGAATTTCATGAAAATTTCAATTCCAGAAGAGAGGAGCCACCAGCAGCCTTCCCCTTTGAAACAGAGCCAGAAATGCACCTGAGTGCATTTCTGAAATTAATATTCACTTAGAGCACAATTCTTACTATTATTTAGCTTCGACACAACATAGACTTATATTCAAAACCACAAGCAGGATAATTAATGCCAGAATCCATCTTCCTAACTAAGCTATTAACTCATGTAAATGAGACAAAGCAATTAAGGGCTCAGTTGTGCAATTTTTATTCACTAAAATCGTACTTAAAGTGATGGAACCTGCATGCATGAACAAGAATTATTGTCTCAGGCACAGGGTGACTTGCTGAAAATCATGTAATAAGTATATTTCAGAGCCAGTATTTACCATGGTTTGCTTTCAAACATAATTATTTTCCATGTCTAAAATATCAATTACTGTAAAGTTAGCTAGTAAAGCTGCTGACCTTTCTCTTTTCTGTTTGCTTATATCTCAGGAGAATCCATACTGGTCTGAGAAAAAGCTTAGCATCTAGGAATGAGAAGCACTACCTACATCTTCTCCTGT
Organism: Thryothorus ludovicianus; assembly: GCA_013397245.1. Taxonomy (NCBI): domain Eukaryota; kingdom Metazoa; phylum Chordata; class Aves; order Passeriformes; family Certhiidae; genus Thryothorus; species Thryothorus ludovicianus. The sequence continues at coordinate 944,660 of VZTB01010555.1, forward strand.
TTATACAGACTTACATGTTAAACATCATCAAATTATACATATTTTGTTTCTTTTGGAAGAAAATTTTGCTGTAGACTCATTGCTAATCACCTGTGTTATTAAAACGTATACATTTTAACTGATATGATTAAAGGAAATAATGACTTTACAGGCAGACTAAATCCTAAGTGACTGTGTGCAGTATTGTACATTGCTGGGATAAATTTCTTCTTCCAGACATTTCCCAAAGGACTCAGATAACTTGGTTATCTCTTCACTCATGTGACACTCTCTACAAAAAGCAGGACTTTGGTTTTTCAAAGTGGTTCATGCCTTTCAAGGCACAAACATGAGTTACTTTCCATACTGCTCTTTACCCGTTTTACATTATTCAGAATTTTTGGGACATTGTATAGCATGTTATTGTCCTGCAATAGGAACTGAAATAGACACTGATTTAAAGTTAACTTTCAAAGGGAGTATTCATGTGTATTGTGCATGTAAATATTGGTAGGATTGGGGGTTTATTTCTAGTTAGAAAAGTTATCGAATGATTGAAATGATTGCTACTATTTGCGCACTTTTAAAACATTAAAAAAAAAAGTGTTGAAGTATGCTCATTGCAACCAACCAGTCCTTACAGCATTTAGATTTATGACTCATTCCTACAACATTTAGATTCCAGTACCTTAAGACCTCGAAGTAATTGATAGATGAGAAACTGTATATGATCATCTGTTAACTTCTGGCACTTCACAATGTTATTCAGGTCAGCACCCATTAAATTTGTCACAAGATATCTGTGAAAATAAAGAAGTGAGGAAAAAAAACAACACAGAAGGGCAGAACATAAATTCTTCTAGAAGAGTATCCACACAGGCCATGTAGGTTCCTTTTCCACTGTCTATGAACACATTTTATATCCTTTAAATCAGCTATGAATTCTAATAATGCAATCACTGCTGTGAGACTTAAGATAATGAAAAAGAAAAATCCTTGCAGTATACTAAAAGCTTTTATCTGTTTTCTCCATGACACACTACAGCAGTGATATATTTAACATATTTTTTGATGAAGAGGAAGCCTCACCCAATATCAAAGTGGCAGCCTAAGGCACCAAAACTACAGGACCTGCAAGGCCCTGGAATATCTGATGATGGAGTGTAATATTAGAGTGGTAGAAATAAGAGTGTTTTGTGTAATTTCCTCTCTATTCCCACTGGAAGTTTTATTTTTTGACAGATTTTGCAGAAGCATTGATTCTTTTCCAAATAGAGTGCTGGAACAAAAGTATGCATCCATCATACCCAATTCCCATTTGTGTAATTTTGCCCCAGAGTCAAAGGGGCTTGGTCACTAATTTCCACAGAGACAAAAACATGTTAATTACTATTTCTTCTGCTCAATTGTTTATTTAAGTGTTTATACAATTATGCAAACCAAAAGGAAAACAGCATAAATTGTATACTTGAGTCACACCAAAATATAACTAGTTTTAGGCTAGCCAGGACTCTAGCCTAAATTTACCTTGTCTCAGTTAACTAACAGAATACTTTCCTGCATTCCTGAACTCTGCCATCTATGTATGGAAAAACCATCTACAGGTTACAGACACATATTTGAACTGAAAAAGTTTTAAGTTTCTTGGCATTTATGCAGCATTAAATCATTTACCATATATCTTTAATCTAATTTAAATAATTTAAATTTTCATTTAGGAAAGTACAAAAAAGAGGTCCATCTCCCTGCCTCCTCTTTTGTGAGAAAGTTGCAAAAAGATTTTTACAGAGCTGACTGTGGCTGGAAGTCTTTTAGCAATGTATGTTCTTCCTTTGTAAAACCAGAATGGTATTTACTTACTTAGCAACTAGTCAAAATGATTTAAAAAAATTTACTTACACTTCGTTGAAGTTTTCTATTGATGTTGCAGGTGTAAAAACATCTAGCAGTCCTATAACCTGTCAGGTGAAAGAAAGGGAAGGAAGTGACATTTAAATTTTACAAACCTGTAAAGCAATATGTAATTTATATTGACAGTGCTCAGCATTTTTGAGATGAATCATACAAAAATATGACATATGGTCATATGGAAAACTGACATAGTAGGTGATCTATAAAGGCATCCCTTCAGCCATCTTAATTATAATCTTAATTACAAAGAGTAAAAAAAAATAAAGTCAGAAGAAATAATGTCTCATTACAGAAAAACTGACACATGCCTTATACTATTGTTATACTTTAGATTATGCACACTTTCATGAGTTATCTCAGTCTGTTTTTCTTAATATTTTTATCCTTCCTCCAGGATATTTTTCAATCAATCATATTTTATTTGGGCTTCAAGTCATCAAGCTACCTTTAAGCAAGTGGATGCTCCACTGAAATCAACTGTTTACCACATAAACTTAGACGAGTACTCAGTTATGTGGGATCTGAAGGTCTACTGTCTTTCCTTTAGCTGTTACACTCTTGTTGATTGCAACGAGACTAATCTGCCCTCAGCTTCTCAACAGAATGAATCCACATTCAGCAAAAGCAGGTCTGAGGTGTGACGTCTTTTTTCAAGATGTTTCGACAGTAGTGAACAGAATACTTTTATTACTTTATTAGAGAAGAGTACAATGACTTGTTATGAGTTTCATTAACTTTGCCTTCAAGATTTAATTAGATATTTTTTAAAATAAAAATGCAGCCTATTACTGAAAGTTTCTTAAGTCCAGTGACTTCACTACACCTAAGGTGGCTAGGTCCAGGTATCTTGGGTAGCTAGACAGTTGCCTACACCTTTTTGAAAAAGACTGCACCTAACTGGAATGAAGCCTATATTGTAAACTTTTGTAATGGAACTCCAAAGGGAAGAACTCACTCTCCACTTACATTCTCGTGCTTCATGTGCTTTAGCAGCCGAAGCTCTCGGTAGGTCCTCCGGGCATGGATAAGTGATTGAAAAGGTCTTGAAAGCTTTTTCACTGCCACCTTCTGTCTTGTTTTGGTATCATAAGCTGAGCTGGAAGAGGGAAAGAAAAGGTCCACAGTGACGGATGGCATGTTCTAGAGCAAAGCTCTCAACCAGTTCACTGAAGGGAGCTGTATTCTCCTGAGGGTTCTTACCCCTTCCCTTAGCCTCTTCCACCTTCTACTCAGGGACTGCAACCAGGGAGCTAGGCAGCAGCAACTCCTGAGCATCGAACACAGGCCCCTTGTGTTCCATCCAGCAATTTACTAATGCTTAAGGCACTGTTCAGGACTTAGCCCCAGGCAGCCCTTTCCCCAAAGGGCAGGAAAAGTAACTGCAGACAATTAGCTCCATTCGTGCAGCTCCAGCCTCCGGCTCCAAGGCAAGGCTCGTGGGGAATATGGGGATTCAAACTGAAGTTTGTTCTTACTGAGCAAATTGGAACCTTTACTAATTAGAGGAACATGGCCTTTGTATCTATGAATGTTAATTATTATGTAACCATTATCCTGATAGACGATAATGCCCCCAAAATGGTATCAAGTTAGGATGCTGATATAACCATGGCCATGCCTTTCCCAATAAGTGAAGAATGGGCACATCTTATACTCCAGCCCACACACCCACAGCATGAGCTTAACGTCCCACAGATGGAGGTGCTCTGCTGAAGAGGACACTAAATATGCAAGTCAATATCTGCAAGCAAAGAAAACCCACTCTTTTTTGGGCATTAGAAAGACATGACAAGCACAAATCACAAATAAGTGATGTCTGATATGCAGCACAGAAATAAAAATGATCCCTGTATATATTATTTCACGACACTACATAGTAGAATTATAAAAAGATTCTGTTTGCTACCTCCTCTTAAGAAGAAAAATAATTCTTTCAGTTGTTACTCTTATCCAATAAGCAATTGTGTTCAATTAAAATACCTGGAAATTCTCAGTTTAAAGAGTGGACAACACTAGGTGCACTTGCTAGAGAGCACTAACAAATCAAGTGCCTTCCCACACACTTATCTTACAGAACATTTTTGGAGTTACAAATACAAAAATTAAACAACATGAAAAACACATGGAGTCGAATGTCAACAGTCAGCAGTCACATCAAATGCTATTAACTTCTTCTGCACAGTGTTTTTAACACTCCCAAAATAATTGTAGAACACATCTGCTAGAGACAAAAAACATTGATGATGCCTGAAGTAACTTCCAAACTAATACACTGAGCCTACAATCAGCTCCAAATGGGTGGACTCTGACACATATTTGGTGCTATGCTAAAGTCCAAAAAGCCAAGTGAAGAGCAAAGCCTCTACCTGCAGGACAAGGTGGTGTTTCTAATCAGAAGAAACAAAGGATACAATCAATAAATATGCAGGAAGAACAGTGGCATCCAAAATGTGATTGTCCTAGAATTAACCAAATCTCCATGAGGCCGATCCAAAATTTCATAAAGACAGAAGAGAAGCAAGTAGATTTTACCAACAAGTTTCCTGCAGGTTCTATCTATGGAAGAAGGGAGTCACTCATGAGATAAATAACATAGATAAGCAGATTATTTAGCTAGCTTTTTGCAAGCATCACAGAAGCTGATCTTCTGGCTGGTTTTAAAGGTGTGGAGTGCTGTGGTTTTGCTGAGCACCTCAGAAAGGGCATTTCCTGAACAGAAGAAAGAATGCATAGGAGGAAGGAGAAGACTGGTATCACTCTGATGAGTGGATGGAAGGGATACAATAGAGAAATTTGTTCCAACAGTGGGGCAGGAACAGAGTAATTCAGGATATGAGGATGTGGCGTGGCTTAATTACATGAAGCAGCTCAAGGAACAAACAGTGTGAGAAGAACTGACAACATGACCAGCCACAAGGACAACATGAAGGTTGCACAAATAAATCTAAAGAAATAAAAAGGAAGCCAATGCTTAGCTTCTAACATAACAAAGATTAGATGTAATTGCCCTGTGTTTAGTCATGGGCAACAAAGTCACTGGAGAACACTGCCGAGTCTCACAAATGCACACGGTCTAGTCTTTCCAGATTTTTGGGGAAAGGAAATGTTTATCCAGGTAAACAAATAACATCACTCAAAACAGCAGTTTGCTTAACATCCCAGCTTTTCTGGTCATTCACAAGCCTTCCCACTCATGCTTGTACCCATTTGTGAAATACTGTACACATTATACACGGCTAGGAAGAATTAGATTTTAAATCCCATTATGATAAACATCACTCTCCTTCCAATTCTAAGTTCAAATGTGAATTTCAATGATTTAAAAACCACTGATCTTTAAGATGAATTGCTTTTTATCCTCTGTATGACTCAAGGCTGCAAAGCTTTCAGATGGTACAAAGCACAATCTTTTTAGCTTCTGTAATTCTTATGACAGCAGCTCTTTAGACCCAAGATGGAATTACATAAGGAGAAGGGAGAAAAAGGAAAGGAAAAAGGAAAAGGCAGGTTGTGTCCTGAGACCTCCAAAAGGAAATCATGAATTGAAGTTGCACAGGCCAGGGACTGACTTGTTTTAAATGAGTGCTTCTACACTCAATTAACTGTACCAAATTAAAATCAGAGCTAATGCCTTCAGACTCCTTCCTGGCCTGGTTTACCATCATCATAATTCAAGTTATTGACAGTAAAGCATTCAAAAATATGTTTCATGTTGTTTGAACTGTCTTATTTGTCAGATTCAAGGAGGACTTGCATACCTGATCTCTGCTACTGCCTCTGTGATCACATTTTTAGATTAGATCTCTCTGTCTTGCTATTGTATCATCATAGCTACAATCTGGTTTGTGCCCTGAATCCCTTGCTGAGGAAACTATTGGGTGGCAGGGTGAGTTGCTTCCCTTTCTGTGTGATTTTCCCATGAATGCTTAACTTTCAGAGTAGTCCCTGGACAGGACATCTCTGATTCCAGTCACAGTAAAAATACGGGCCCACCTGTGCTTGGTACCTCTAAATCCTTCCTCAGGGGCTGCAATCAGAATGATTAAAATGACTGAAAATTGCTTCTTAAAAAAACTCCAAACCTATGCTGTTAACTAGTTTGATTTAACAGGGAAGAAAAGGGTTAGAGGCCCTTTGTCATGGTTTAACTGCAGCTGGCAACTAAGTGCCACACTTCTGCCTGCTCACTCCCATCCACCTCCCCCTCAGAAAAAGTAAACCTTACATGTTGACACAAGAACAATTTAATAATTGAAACAAAAGATTATAAAATGTAATCATAATGCCAAATAACATTACTTTAGACAGACTTTCTATCATAATTTAGAAAAAAAATAGAATTACCACTATCTTTTTAGTTAACAAGAAACAACTTTGTAACAATCATAGCAATAGTTTTTTCAGATATGATCATTCTTGACCCAGAACCCATCAGAGTTATGACACAATTTTTGCTGTCTCTCCTTTTCAAGATCAAGGATAAAAAGCCATTACTCTGCTAGGATGGCATCATTTTCACACAGATTAGAGCCTTTGGTTTAGTGTGATTTTCAATCATTGCTTAAATTAGACTCACCTTTTTTGTGTTGTCAACTCTGATATTTAATAATTCTATTGAAGTTCCACTAGATGAAATATCAATTTTTAGTTATATGCACATTTTCCCAGTTCTTAAGATTTCAGAGAAAAGTTTGAACACAGGAAGCTACTGCAATCCAAAAACTCAAGAGGCAGAAAATATGGGATTTTAACAGCCTCAAGATAACTTTATAACTTTTGATGAGATATGGATTTTGGTAGCTGATGTTTATAACTATGGCTGTATATACAGTAAATTCCCTATAGAGTTTATTCCATGGAGTTTATTGTCTGTGGTTGCAGAGCAGTAAAACTGGACAGACAGGCCATTCACGTGTGCAGCCTGCTCAGACCCCTCGGGGATTTGGGACTAGGAGCACACTATTCACCCGTGGCTACTTAGTCTTTAGGATCAAACTTGCCTCAGCAACTGTTTATAGGAGCCTGATCTTAAAAACCACACATGGAGCCAACTTGCATCCTATTTAGTAAACTCCAGTATCCAGGGCAGGAAGAATCCTTCCTGTGATCAGCTGGTCCCCTTGAACTACAGCCAGTCCCTGAAATTCCTTATGCTTTGGGCACAGAGAGGACTTACTGGCTGGGCACAGCACAACCCACAGTGCCTGGAAAAAGTTCACCTTGAATACAGTATTCAGCCTACAAGCTCTCTGTGTTCCTGGAGCCAGCTCAGGTGTAGCTGATGCAGAATTAAGGCATGACCCAAAGCTGGTTGTACCTGGTGCTGGTCTTGTGTCTCCAGCAACATTCCCATTTGCTGTAGGTTACATATTGTGCCAGGCAATATTCCATCCCTATCAATATTCTATCCACATCACTCTGGATAACCACAAGATTTTGATTGTCTACAAAGTCTTACACAAGCATTATAGCTGTATAAATTATTTAGGCATATGCAATCTAAGCAATGCATTTGAGGTTAGGTGAAAAAACCGAAGACTAACTTTTCTGATTTTTAAAAAAATGTAATTCAGTGTCTCAACTTGTGAGGCTGTTACCTTTACATCATCAGAAGTTTGCAACTGGCTGGACACACTATACCAAAACTTGGGAGAGAATGCTGGACACAGCACATGTGACAGTGACACTGGGTCTGGTGTTTCCCCATACTGTTCCAGGATTCTATTTTTGATTCTTTCACTGCAGCACGAATTTCTTTCCTTCACTGGGTCACATTTCTCCAAGACATGCAAAAATTCCCCATTACATGTAACTGTTAAAAGAAAGACAACAAAAAAGAAAAAAACCCAAAAATGCAATTCACGCTCACAACACACATTCACAATTTTGAATTCTTATCTGCAGACCTCAGCACCCTTGCAAGTACCCACTGACTCCTTCCACTGGAGGAGACATGAACTTCCTTGTGGACAGACATCCTTTTAATTTGTGAGATCCTAAATTTCCAAGAAAAACAAGTAACAGCAGCAGAGGGATCTATGTGAGCAGATATTGAACAGGAAAGAACTGAAGAAGCGTCAGCCCTCAGAGAATCCCATCACTGATGGCCCTTACTGCACCATGCATGGCAAGTCAGATAGAGAAGAGGGACCACAGGAACTCCACCCTGGGGCATTTTCCAGTACTTCCACATAATTTGGGTTCCTACAACTACAGTGAATAATAACACTTTTTTATACTTCTTGTAAATGGCATGTAAGTGAAAGAAAATCATCACATGAACAACATGGATTTAATTTTTTTTTTTTTTGCAAGGATTAGTTTGTGAGCTTTGACTTCTGGGATTTACCTATCTTGTTCTTTAAAACACAATTTTAAATTTATTTTTTATTTAAATAAAAAACTACTTTTTATTGAGATACAGAGTAGTCATGAAAAAAAAGCACACATAGCATCCATCCAATACCAGCAAATGGACCATATCAGCTACTGGCAGTGAAGCAAGAGAACAGCAAACAGCTACCCACAGCCATTTTAAGTTAAGCAGTAAAGTAAACCCAGGAAATGGTTCATTTGTTTCTTATTTATAAATGTTTTGTTACTGTTTTGCAAGTTCATGTTGGTGATTTTCACTTGCTAAGAGCTAGCTCTAAGGCTTGTTTGCTAAACCACATGAATCACAACATACATGTGCATCAAAAGGAAACCATAAAGAAAAATTAGATGGCAGTGTTTTAAAGCAGGATAAGGATGAGTAATGGGAAGCTCTGAAACTACATGTTAATCTTCTCATTAGATAAAACAACCCACTTGCTTGATGATGACAGGTTATTGCACTGTAAAAATGATATCCCCTCACTTGGATATTATTCCAACACACCATGCTGAGCACTAGTGCCAATGGTTTTGGTTTTAGTACAATGACTGTCAATTATCTCAGATTAATTTACCCCTAAATCATAACATAAATCCACAAAATATCTATTACTTATGCAATATAATTGTTTAAAAATGCACTATTTTTTTTGTTTTAAGCAGACATTCAAAATACTAAAAAATAATCACTCTTCACACGTTTATGTGAATACACCACCAGTTTCATTCAATGGAACATGATCATAAAAGTGCTGTATCAGTCTCTGAATCCACAAGCCATATTCTATTTTGTGATCTGTCTCCTGTACCTCCACAGTGACTTAAACATTCAAATAACTTTACAGAGGAGCAGTCACAATTTTTCAGGTGAAGCTTCAGACGGCCCAGCTTATACCAGTGGGAATGATGCATTTAAAACCATAATTGTGAGGAAACCATACAGAAGGTTGGGGTCATAAGCTGTTAGCTTCCTCAGCGTGTGCAATCAGCTCATGGATACCAAAGTAATCATGTATTCTACATAGCCTAAGCCCAATGTCAGTAAGTAAACAAGAATATCAGTCAGCTGCCACTAAGCCAGTACACTGCTAGCGACAAATGTGTTCCACTCAGTATTAAAAAAAAAAAGACTGAGAGGCAGTTATACACTGTGGGCTTTGAAGCTCCAGCTAGAAATGCTTGCAGTTAATCTGGATATAAAGTTTAACATGAAAAATACCAGTGCTTTCAAAAACATTAAACAGACAAAATCTCACTTGTATTTTGTCCTTCTTTTTCCTATTCCTCCCCCCACTTCTCCTTCACATTTCCTGTTTCCTCTCTCTACAACAGCCAAAATATAAAATGGTAGTAGCAATTTATTCCCAGGTAATGTAGGGGCTTGAAATGTCCTCTCCCTTCCCAACTGCATGGGCAGAATTAAGATGCTGTATTTTTGGCATGACTCAACTGATATTCTGAAATTGCAAACAGCTCCCTGTGAAGCTGTACTGAAGCGAGCAACCAGGCCCTAAGACTTTCAGGTCTTTGGGACAGGGACCATGTCCCCAGCTGTAATCATGGATGACAGCAGGACAGGAAAGGAGGCAGCTATGCCACTGCTGCCTCATGTACTCAGGAAGGTTGGTATCATAAAAAATTTATTGAAGTAAGGACAGAGACCTGCAGGTAATACCCTTTTTAAGGTGTTCTTACAGCCACACAGAAAGCTGCCATTCCATGATCCTTGCTGCCTTTCTGCCACAACCTCATGCCTCTCATCTCTCTACCATCCCATGCCTCCCCTTTCTCTGAAAAAGATCTCATTAATTCCTTGTGAAAGAAAACCTGCACAATACAAAGTCTCCCCTTCTTAACCTTGTCTTTTCTTCACCTTTCCTACAAACAAACTCCTCTGACACCCTCCTCATTGTAACTCAGGTGTCATCTGCTCCCAAACTACTCCACAAGCTTAGTGACAGCACCCTACATAGAAATCTCTGTCACAGCAATCTCAGCCTTTCTCATCCTTCTCCACAAACATCTCCTTCATTAAAAGTGTTATTAGACATTCTCACTTAAAATACAGACCTTGATGCCACTAATTACCATCCTGCTTCCCTTTCCTTTCCCAAGTCAGTTAACTACACTGTTCCAACAACTGGAAAATACTCAGGATGACATCAAAGGAATGACAAGCAATGTGCATTCCACCCAAGTACTCCACAAAACCACTCACAACAAACTCCCTAGTGATGTCTCCCCAGCCAGTGCTCAGAAACATCCTTCTGTCTTCCTTCATGCATCTCCCACAAAAATTCCTAAATTCTTGACCTTCCTTGGCTTTGTAGCTGCAAATCCCACTATGTCTTTATTTCTAATGACTCTTTATGTTCCTCTGAGGGTCTTTTTCACTCTGCAATATTTTTTGATTGCTTTGCTTATTTTCATCCATTCACTCCAGCAATACTGCAGCAAAGATTCTCCTTCTAATCGGTAACATTGACCATGTAACCCCTTTTACTCAGTTCTCCTCCCTGTTGTTGTCTTGCCTTCAAGGCTCTGTTTCTAAGTAGATACTGACTTTTAAGAGGTGTCCTGCCTCTAACTGGGCTCTCATATCAGCATTCCTCTCAGTTTTCAAGCGTTTGAATATGCTTATAGGAGTCCATTGCAAATATCTGCACAACTAAAGACAGGTTTCAATACTTCTGAATGCTGCATACCAAAAATAGACAACTCCTATTGGATCCTGGACAATGTGTGAAAAGTTTCCAATAATTATAACCATTTGTAAGACAAAGGTCAGCCCCTGTATTTATACTGGAAACAAAAGACTTTATCAGGAAGAAGTCCAAAGAGAGTCCACTAAAATCTACATGTGCCTGGGATTGTGCATTTAGCCTGTAACAATCTATACCATCTTCAGTTTCCAGCTGTATTTACATACAGCAGCCGTGTGTTACCACTCCTCTAAAAGTTTATCTCAGCATTTACTATTTAAAGTAGCATGCAGTGCTACAGTGATACACACCACAACTCCAGTAACCTGATCTCACAGTTGAAATCATACACTGTATCACTACAGCTAACGAAACAGATACTTTAAAAAAAAAACCCTGAAATCATCAAGTACAATCTTGGATGAAGAAATTTTTCTCTTTGTCAGCTAAAGTCAATTTATACTAGCTTTTAAAAACCCTCACATGCTACTGAGTTGTCTTAGCATCTTCTTAGAGTTTCTCAATGTGAAAAGGATGCTATTAGCAGAGTTATGTTTCAGTACTGCAAGCTAATGCCCTCAAAACATTTATGAGTGCCATCTAACCAGAAGCACAGAATGGGGTGAATGGCAGGAAAGAAGGGGTTAAACTTCAAAATTAGAGCTTTCTGCTTCTATTTTTCCACTTGTACTTCCTCAAAGCAAAACTGTAGCATAAACACCATGTGACCTTTCCCCATTTTTACCCAAAATTAGCCAGGACAAAACCTTAATGAATCTTAAGCATGTGCCTAAAGTTAACAGGATGGAGGGATGCTGAAGTGTTGTAAATGACTGAAGGCAGGCTTTGCTTTCCTGCTTTTTTTGAACTGAGGCCTATGCCATTACACTCTGACTTAGCAGGCCTCTTCTTAAAAATGTCTTAGACCACCTGATTTGGTGTTAGGCATTGCATAGTCTTAAATAAATCAAAAGAGACCAATGGTAAGTACTATTGATGCCAAGAGACTGAGAAAACACTGCAGGAGTTTATGGCTGTGAAGAAACTCTGAACTCTGAGTTTGGTTCATCTTGCAAGGTCTGTTCTTTCCAAAGAAGGCAGAACACAGAGCCTGCAATATGCTAATGGGAAACAACCTGTTGGAGAGATCAGAGACAGCATGCTGCAGAATGCCGTCAATCCCTCCCAGGCAAAAATAGGACTAAATAGGTTAGAAGACAGTTTACAAAAGCTGGCATAAAAAGAGGCATACAGGCTTTAAAAAGATCCACAGAACAGAAAACCAAAAACCTGTACATGTTACATAATTTGAGGTATAATAAGTCTTTTAAAAAGATGAAGCTCTTTCCCAAGCAGGTAGCAACGTCACCAGAGGAAAAGGTGGCCAAGTACCAAACCACAGAGAAACTACCAGGGAAACACAGCTGGAAAGCACAGCTGCTCCAGGCTAAAGGTCCTGTTTATAAGCCGTATCACTGGGACAGTTAGACGACTCAAACACAGCCAGAATTCTTATTTTAAAAAGCAGAACCATATGGAACAAGAACTTAAAATTCAGTTTCACCTGAGACATAGTCGCTTTTCTCTAGAACTGAAAAGAAAGGGTTGTAGATTAAGACTACCTTGTGAAATTAAGCTATCTTGCTTCCTATCTAAATGGTTTAACAGAACTTAAATGTTACAGAACTCTCAATTAGCAGGTTGGGTGCATGGTCCCTTAGAAGTCAACCAGCTCTTTGGCTTCTGTGAGAGGTAAACTATAAAAGCTGGACACCGAAATGCATTTTTTCAACCAAATTTTAGCTTGAGAAAGAGTTTAAATAATAGTCTAATAATAAAAAAAGCCCTCACCTTGATACGCAAAGCTATAGCACAAAAAGAAAACAATTCCAAACCAAACCAGTTGTGCATGTAAATTTGATACTTCCTAATAAAACCCAACCCCTAGAAAAAAGAGAAATTAAGCAAAACATACTGTTGAAAATGCCAATGATAATTTTACTTGTAACTAAACTACACACTCCAACCCCCTCCCCACCTCCCAGATTTAAACTTCCTTTCCTAAACTTAAAAAATCAGATCTGACATGGCAAATGACAGAACATACAGGAGATTGAATGGCCATAAAAAAAGTTGAGGTAAAAGAAAGCCTCTCACAGAGCTAAAGTACAAGAGCAACACAAAAATTACTGCAAGGATTAACTACTTGAGGCAAAGACCTCACAGGTCTCCCCGTGATTCACATAGATGCTAAGATGTAACTCTGCTTGGCAGGGCAGCTGAGTTTGGAGGATTTCCAAAACCAAATGCTCTTTGTGATGTGTCATTAAAAAAGTGAGAAGAGCAGTAGAGCTCTTTATATAAGGGAAGATTTTGGGTTTCTGCCTATTCCACATCTAAATAAAAACAAACAAAAAAAAGCAAACAGGAAAGCACTGTGCTTGGCACAGATAGCTCTCTAAAAGTGAATCTGTTTTAAACCAGTAATATCTATCTCCATAGCATGCTTGATGCATCTGCAACTAACTCAAATACAAATCTACCTGACATACAAAATGTCAATAAATTGGGCCAAAACACAGCCTTCTGACACAAACTGTTCTATTGGTTTTGAGTGCCAACAAAACTTAAATGCAACTATTTACAATATGTTTCTCATTACCAGTTATCAATTCAGTTACAGGCTATGACCAATGATTTACTGTAAAAAAAAAAAATAAAAGGGTAGGCCTAGAGAATAGTTTCACTGAGGTAGAAAAAATTTGTTAGAACAACTCCGTTCTCATTTCAAAGCCAGCGTTTGGAGTTCAGGACCTTGGCTTCTATTCATCAAAGCACTTAAGAATTTGTTTAATTCAAGTAGTTTCTGTAAGACTCGAATACGTTTTTAGATATTTTACTGAATATGAGTACAACTATTCACAGAAGCAATATAGCTTATTACTCTAGGGAATGGCTGCATCTTGTAGGTCTCCTGGGTAAAGCAGATGCACGCAGACAGAAAAAAATCAATTTCAATACACACTAAAAATAGATGGCTTTTCTCAGAGAGATGCATACCTTTTCCTCACATTCAAGCCTCTTTTTGTGTTTATACTTCATTGATGTTAACAAGGCTATTAATATAGAGCAATGTTTTATTGCTATATTCTATTTTTAAATGTCTATTTCGGAGTAAACCTTTCTCATAGCATCCTCCAGTCTCCATTTTACATCTCAGTTCCTAGGCTTTGCAATTGACAAAAATTACTAGGATTTCCTCGGCTGTGCAGTTTCAAAGCACCAGCTGTGCTGCAAGTGAACCACGACATGTTTTCACTTCCTTTGCAATTTCTCAAAAGTCTTGACATCTCATTACAATATTCAGTAAAGTAGGTCTTTCCCTCAAAACTATGTCAGCATAAACAGGGAAAGTAACCAGAAATGCAGTTTCAGTTAGAACACAAAAGTAGTTACTCTGCTACTGTATTTCCATCCAGCTCTTAGTTTACTTTCTCCTCTTTTATTTCACAAACTAACATTTTTATAGTGTAAATAAAGTAAGTCGTTGTGGAACTATTCCCAGCAGACCATCACATGCTAACCACAATGGCAGGTATGGACACTCATGTGGCATTTGCCTAGACTTCCCTAGTGCAGGCACAAATTAGAAATAACAAAAAAAGAGAAGAATTCAAAGATACTTCACACCAATCCTGAATGTTTCTGCTGATGGTCTGGAGGGTTTTTTAAATGCATATTCCTAGTTTATGTTTAAACTTGGACATTTCACTGAGCTAGAGAATGAAGTAATTAATACAAAACTCCACAAATGTTCTCTGGTATCTGACCGTGGAGAAAAAGTGAGACATACTGCATGAGTTTAGAGCATAGCAAAAAGCAAAGTTCTAAAGAATTTTTTTTTAGTATTTTTATTTAGAGTACTTGTATTTAAACGCCCATTATGGATTGTTCTACATAATTCCACTCACCCAGCTTACAAAGAAAACATGACTCTTTCTCAAAAAAACGTAAACGCCACTATTATTTCCAAAAATTGATTCAAAGCTTTTATAAGCGTAGTAAAGTCTGCATCAAATACTAAAGTAATAGCCCAACCTGCACTAGGAGTTCCCGAGAGTGCAAGCCTGACGTAGGAATTATCAAAGAAAGAAGCGTTTTATGGCATGTGGCAAACTCTTCTAAATCCTTGAAACGCCGAAGCCCTTGGGCGGTAATCTATCCTAATCTGCGATGTCCCCGAAAGCACCGGGTGAGCATCCCATCTCCTCCCGCCGTCTGCCCCGCTCCGGGGGCTGCTCCCATTGTCTCGGCGGACAGAACTCTCGCCCCGCCGCCGATGCCCCGGGGCCTTGCGGGATGTCCCGCTGAAGCCCCGGCTGGAAGGGCCGCGGCCGCCGGGGAGCCCTCCCGGCCAGCGGCGGACCCCGCTCGGACAGCGCTTCCGCAGCCCCGCCGCCGCCCGCCCGTCCTCCCGCTCGGAACCGCCATGACTGTGCAGGATTCCCGGCTTCGGGGCAATTGTCCCCACGNGCGGCGGCTCCCGCATGCCCCGCATTGTCCGTCCTCGCCGCCCGCCGGCTGCACCTGCCGGCTCCCGGCCCCGCCGCCGCCGCCCCGCACCTACCACACGGAACCGTAGGCGCCGGAGCCGACGGGGGTGAGGTTCTGGTAGCGCTGGGGCACCTCCCACACCGTCTTGTTCAGCTCCTGCCGGTAGAACTTGGGCCGCTCCTGAGACATCTCGGTTGCGGAGCCCGCCCCGCCCGGCCCGGCGGGAGGGGGAGGCTCTGCCCGCGGCTGCAAC
>VZTB01010555.1:970687-1029845 GCA_013397245.1 Thryothorus ludovicianus
TTCCTTCCTTCCTTCCTTCCTTCCTTCCTTCCATCCTTGCTTTCCTGTGTCTTAGACCAAAACAAGCCTTACAGATTATTTCTCACAGTCCCACAAGAAGAAACTCGAGGCAGCTGGGTCGGTTTGCATTAGTCCCCACTGCTGTATTGATTGTCCATTCTCTCTCATTAGCTTACCTAAGATGCAGAGGTTTGACCTGCTCAATTCTGCATGATCTCTTTCTTCCCCTCTGTCTACTTTTCACCATTCTGGTGACAGATCCAGGCTGTGTGGCTCTAAGGATCCACTTAGCAGGGAATTTCCTCTCTGCAGAGCAAGCTCTGGATAGAAAGCATATGTGAACAGCCTGGCAGGTCCATTGTTAAGGGGGTATGAGGAAATAGATTACTGAGATTGGGCTCAGTGACCTGCTTCCATTCATGTGATCTGCAGTAATCATAACTAAATCTGTACTAATAATAGTTAGGCAATCTTTGTTCAACAAACAAACAAAAATAACATAAATAACAAAAGCTTAACTAAGAGTTGAACTTGCTTTCTGAGATACATATTGATAAAAGTGCAGCTTAGGCAGAAATATCAGTTTCATTAGACCTTTTGGTTAAGGTGATGGCCCTTAGTTTAAGGAATATAACAGGTGATGTTTTAAAAAGGAAAAGGCCACAGATGAGAATGCTTACTTCATAAATGTTGTAGCTTTCCTGCTTCATTTAATGAAATGACTGTAATCACAGAGAGGAAAGCAACAAATGTTTCACACATATGGCAGGCCTCAGCAATTCCCCCAACACAGTGAATGCAATCTTTCCAGCTCTAGGCCTCTGCCACAAAGCTAATAGCTCTGCTGTTCCACAAACCAATCACACGGCCCATGCCTCTCCCTGCAGGTGCAGCTTTCCTGGGCAATCCAAGCACAAACACTTATATTTTTGTGCTCTGGTGTTAGTGGCAATCCTGCAATCAGGAAATGCTGTGACCAGAAGTCATTATGGCGAATTTTCCGAAGTAATGCAAAGGCACACAAGAAATAGCTTTCCATGATTTAAAGCCTTTTCACATGGGCTGCTAAATTCTCAGAAACAGCAACTGGTAACTGAAGACAAGTGACGGGTTATTGCTTTCTCCCCCGCTCTATTTTTCCATCAAAGCAGGAAAGGAAATTAAAGATAAATCTGTTTTTACGAAATAGAAATAGGTTTTTTTTATTACAAATAAATCTGGGACAAAACCAGGGCAAGTGAAAGCACTGCTGTTTCTCTTTTTTGGCAGGTAACTTGGTAAAGTATGGGACAGGTGGCTTCAGGAAGTAAAATACTCCGTGCCTCTGAACATGTTTGGTGATCTGTTAAAATAGCAGCTGTCCCACTCTCATCTCAGCCATAATGAGAAGGCAATTATTACAGCCTTAGTTATCACTATAGGTAAGCAAACAGGCTCCAGCACAACTTGAATCCTGGCTCCTTTGCTCTTGTTTACCAGAAGCCACACACTAATCTAGCCAATTCACACAGCAAGCAGACACATCCAGAATCACCCAGAAAGAGGAAGGCTGTTCACCAACATCAGCAATTTCCTAGACCTTAAGAAATGTAGGTCCAGTTCTTGTGC
Source organism: Thryothorus ludovicianus (assembly GCA_013397245.1). NCBI lineage: Eukaryota > Metazoa > Chordata > Aves > Passeriformes > Certhiidae > Thryothorus > Thryothorus ludovicianus. The sequence continues at coordinate 972,296 of VZTB01010555.1, forward strand.
TCACACAGGGCTTTGCTGGGATTGCTTTGGCACGCCTTTTCCAGCCCGAGTGTTCTGGAGCTGTAGGCTGACTGTAAAGCTAACCCTGACCCCAGCCCCAGCCCCAGCCCTAGCACTAGCCCTAATCCAACCAATCCTATGAGTTTTCCAGATCAGAAAGATGTTGGAGCAGCAAGGAAACCTATAGTTTTTGTTTTGTGTTAGGGCTAGGGATAAGGCTAACAGCTGATGATCATCCTTTCAGCAGCTTGTTCTGTTTTCCCTTTTTCTCTTCACTCTCCAATAAAGATTCATCAGCAGTTGTTACAAGTCCCTGTTTTTGGAGACCAGTGAAAGCCTGGACATAGCATGAAGCTATTGCTCAGCACTGAATTGGTATTTGTGTGAGTTTAACTTTGTTTTCACGTCTGCTAGGGGTGAAAGGGACATGCAGCACATAAACAGGATCAAAAAAAGGATAAATCCTCCATTACTGTGCTTCACAGTGTCAGGCATTTGAAATCAAGAGATAATATTAATTCTGTCAAATTGATTATACACAAAAAAAAAACATATCAAAGGCCACTGGTCAACTTGTGACACAGGAACCTATTCTGAATGGCCCACAGGGCAATTTGGGACAGTGCTGGGAAATTCTGTGATTTGACAATTCATCTGTGGAAGATGAAAATTTTCAGTTTCTTCTGAATACAGTGAAATAATTTGAATTTAGAGAACACAGGCAGTCCCTTGTCCTTCAGGGGCAAAGTACTGCTGATTGGTTGATTGGTATCACCTTTCTGTGAGGTAGCATCCCTTTGCTCCCATTGATCTTCTACCAGAGCTGCCCTTAACCTCTAAATTGAGAAAGAAAATACAGCTTGGCATATGCTCTAGAAAAAAAAAAAAAGTTGCTTCTCCAGCTTTGCAGTACAATTGTCTTTGAGGATGGTCCATTTATTTGGGCTCAAACACAGTTTTTAATTGAAGCTGTTAAAGCTCCAGACTGAAAGTGCTTTTAAAATTTGGTATGTCTCCTTTGAATCACATCATATCCTGAGATCTGTATTGTCTCAAGTTGCCTTTTTACAGCTCTAGGCTAAAAACTTAAAAGCAAAGCATTTTTAAAAGCTGAATGAAAGAAAGGAAACACAAAGAGACTTGCTTGGCTCACAGCCAGGCCAAGGTTGCTATCTGAAGAATATTCTGAAGTATAAATCACTAAATATGGAGACTTACCATCTCACCAGTTATTTTTAGCAGAGTGAAGAAGAACTAACTCAGTTTTAAGAAACATGTAAGAAAGATGCAGCCTTAAAATTAACGTTGGTTTAAGTTTCTTCCTTGAACAATTGGAATTGAACATTGTGATTTGCATTTTACATATTCCTTGTGGATGTCTGCTGTTTTGTTTACTAATTCAAAATATACCATGTTTTTCTATAATAAAAGTAGAAAGATTAATGGAACTAAAATGTAATATGAAAAACAAGAGCTAGAATGTTTTGGGAAAAAAAGCAGTTCTACACATTTTTAAAGGCTTTGCATTTCTATACCTCAAGTATCAGCTTACCTGCTCATTCACTAACACCTTGCTATGTTGTTAGGCCAAATATATTTCTGGACTCTGGCCCCAATTCACAAGATATCTATTATTTTCAAGTGCTGTGGTTCTTAATCTTGTACATGCTTTAAAATTTAATGTGTTTCAAATTGTGAGAACATTCATGAAGGTACTTATATGCTTAAGTGAACACTCATAAGCACACGAACCAGTATTGTAGAAGCCAGCTTTGCTGTGAGACACAGAATCAAACCTACTGATGTGGGAGGCAAACAGTGATGACAGCAGCAGCACACAGTTCTGCCAGCTCATGACGAGAGGGGAATGATAGTCTGTTAATCTGTTCTAGACCTGTAGCCCACGACTTCCCTTGCTTCATCACACTGTAGCCAATGTAATGTTAAATAGTTATTCTGAACTTCCATTAAATTTTAGTGTAGTCACTTTGCTGACTACAAAAATCCCTGCAGCTTCACAGTCCCAATCTGATTGCAAACTGATTTGCTTCTGACAAGTCATACCGCACTGTCCAGGACATTGCCTTTCATCAAAACAGGTATTTCTCCATTAAAACAAAGTAAGTGACAACTGATGAAGAACCAAAATTCATCCTGGGAAAAAGAGCTGTTCTGTAAAAGCAGGGAAATATTTCTGACAAAAACAGGGACTTCTGATTGCTGAATCACACACAAGTGTGGCCACCATGTTAGTGGAAGGACTAGGAAGCCACTCCTGTACTCATGACTGGATGCTTTTGTTAATGAGTTCTAATAGGAAAGAGGAAGGAGGGGAACAGGGATCTACAGTTTTCTCAATTATTTGGAAATTCATACTACTTAGAACTCAGTACTCAAAAACTATGTCCCAATATGTATTCAGGTGATCTACAGGCTCTACTGGCACATCGAGGGCCATATCTTCCTCTCTTTTCCTAACACAAACTGGGAATAATTCAACTGTAATTCATGTTGTTGAAACGGGGAGAAGAGTCAGACCTGAAGTTTAGTTTTCTCTTATTTTTAATGAAGCTTTTCTAGCAAGCTGTCACTTGCATGCAATGCAAGATGTCCCCTTGCAGAAACTGTAAGTGCTGTTGGCAGAAACACTCAAGTTTAATTAAGTTGCTAAAAGAGACTGCCACTTTTAATGTAGAAGGAGGGGTACTTTCAGGAAGAGATGCAGCAGAAATAGCTGCCTCCAGCAGAAATGAAGTAGCAGGGGAAAGAAAGCCAGCAGCTGTACACATGGCAAATGATGATTAAATGGAACTGCACAGGAAGAATAAGGAGCAGATCAGTGAAAAGGGGGATGAAGACCTAGAAAACAGAGTATGAGTAATAGTGTTAAAGAAAACGACTTCTTGTGCAAGAGGAATTAAAATGCTAGACTTTGTCTCTGAAAATTCTTTACTGTGTAAAGAAGTAGTGATCATCGTGGGAAATGACAATTTAGAAACTGGAAGGGGAGAAGTGCTGACTTAAAATGCAGCCCACATCCTTAAAAGGTCTGAGAGCCCAAAAATAAGTTATTTTTAAAGACTAAATTGGAGATGCACAGGATGAAGGAACTGTGAATGAAGAAGAGTTCAGAAGAAATGAAAAAAATCAAAAGTTAACATCCAAAGCATATCTTTATAGCTTTGGAAGCAGTTCTTCAGACTGAAAGCATGAGAAACCTCAGAGAAATTGTGAAAGGCTTCTGGTGCTATACATTAGATTTCTGCAACTTTCAGCGAATGACCATATGTGTTTAACAAAAATCATCTTAAATGAGAGAAAGAAGTTCAAGCTGAAGAAATAAATAAAGAAAAATATTGAAAGGACAAAAGGAAAAAAGCATCTCTTCAAATTAATGGAAAAAAAGGATGTATGAAAAAGAAGCTTATCAGAGGGGAGAGAGACAGAAGAACATGATGGATAAACCTGACAGTTCAGTTATACAGCTGGTAATTAGGCAATTCCTGGGTGTCTTTTCCCTGCTCCAGGAGGTAGGGAGGTCAACTCTCACACAGATTAGTCAAAGATCAAACACTTTTGAAAGCCATATAAAGCACATTTTTCTTTCTAACATACTTTGTGATGCCTTTGAGCCAGTCCTGTGTATGTATGGAATTTAAGGAAAAAAAATGGAATGAAAAGGCTGAAAAGGAGGAAGAGGATTAACAGGGAAAATAAAGTTATTTTTAGCTTTTTTTTTCCTCCAGTATAGTGTGAAATGTAATTAATATCGATCCTCTGTGGTTCAGAAACTGCCTGTAGTATCTTTGAGTCTATGTGACTTGCACAACTGCTGTGGGTTTTCCAGGGGCAGAGAACAGCAATGAACACCACAAACCACGCAGGAAAGAAAAGGTACCACTGGGCATTACTCTGATGGGGGAGCTAAGTAGAAGCAATGGTTTTAGTAAGTGCATTTAAATAGGTGCCTATCACAGCTTTAAATGGTTAGATGTTGAGGAAGACAGTCATTAATTTGATGCAGTAGTTGCTTACACATAAGGCCATGTGTGGAACACTTTGTAGATGGGATATAACTACTCCAAGTTGTGACAGTTCATTGTGAAGTTTATCACCTGTGTCACCTGTGTGCACCCTCATACAAAACCTCCTGAAAAACCTGTATCCTGGAAAGCTGGAGGCAAGAAGAGCAGATCCTCCAGGCTGCCAAAGTGCCACTGTTGATACATTTCTGCCAATCCACTTTCATGACAGACTCTCCTTTGTAGCCATGGTAAGACACTGCATGTCACTGTCTTCCAGCCCATCTGTCCTATCCAATTGTCTTCTCTCCCTCTGGCTGTTCCATGTTTCACTTGTGTATGCAGGTTTTAATCCTTTCATCCGATTAGTTAGGAGAAAAAACAGTCTTAATCTGATAACAATAGGATAACGTATCATTGTAAATATAGGATGATTACATTACTGAAAAATTTTTATTTATTTACTAATGTGGTTTACAGCAGAATGCAATGGGGCTTTTTTTGCAAGAAACAAAGAAGTTGTCCTGAGAACCTTGGATTTAAGAGCACTTTATGAAATACTGATATCATCCAGTATGAAGAGATACCTCTCAGTTCATTTCAGAAGCATGTTTTTATTTTGGTGTTCCTAAGAGATTTAGGATATCTTTGGATTGTCTTGTTGTTGGCTCAGTTTGTCCTGCCTGGGAAATTTCGTACATTCAGAAAAATAAAATGTAGGCATATGCTCCCTTATTATAAAAAGTAGCTGCTATCCAAAGAAATTTCCTTGTAATTATTTCCACAATGACCTGGCTGAAATAACTTGTAAAGTTCAAGGCTTAAACGGGAAACATATCAGATATTTGTGTAAAACAATTGATTTATGCAGGCCTCACCATTTTAATCTCACAGTTTGAGATTAGCTGGGAATTTGGAAACCCATTTCATTAAATTGTTAAGGTAAGCTTATTAGACCTCTCATAAGACACGAAAACAGTAGCTTAATAGAACTTCCCTTTGTACTGAGGTGTATAACCCTACTTCTTCACATCAGCAGGCACACATCTGGTAGCATTCAGGATAAGGAAATGCACATCTGGATTACATGACAGCAGTGAGCCTCCAGCCTGCCTCTCAAGTACAGAAAACCCCTCCAGAGGTCTGGAACTTCTCGTCTGATGGCCCTCTTGGTGACTCCAGGTGACCACCCACAGATGTCTAATGACAGTCTCCCATGGGCAGGGGGGCTGTGGGGGACACAGGCAGGGAGAAGCAGCTTGTCCAGAGCAGGGAATGCCCGAGGCAGAGCTCAAAGCACACAGTCAGCAGCTGGACTAATTGAGGCACAGATCAAGGCCATTGCCACTGACCTCAGTCAGACTAAATTTGCAGAACTCTTTCCAGCATCTTTAGCTGCTTCTGTTGGCAATATTTTAAGTTTAATAGATTAAATACAAAATAAATATATATTTTAACTTATTTTGCTGACTCAAGTTGGAGGCTTATGCCAAGGAAAAATTGAAATCACAATGAGAATCCTCACAAAGAGGTAAAATTGTGTATAATGTACATTAAGAAGTGAGAGGGGAGAGCTTAGACAAGTCCCTGCCTTTGACAGGTTTCTGGCAGTAGACAGCAGCATTATTGAGGTGGCTAGCACCCCAAAACCCACTCTCACAGTTCTTAATAATGACAGATCAGGCCAACAACAACATGAATCATTTATTGAGGAGACCAAAGAAAACAGACATAAGACTTTAAACAGACTATTTACTACACAGGATAGCACAAAAAGAACTACTTGTAGATAAAAATACAGTGCATGATAATCAAAGTATCTATGTTACACCTAGTAAAGAAATAGTATAGATTAAGAGCCAATGTCCCTTACCAACGCGTGATAGTGTGTGCAGAGAATCTCCTAATTTCTCTCAGTCCTAGAGAAGAATCTTGAGGTGAACATCTACACGTTGAGGAAATCTTTAATATGCTTTCTGAGGGGAAGGTGTCTGAGTAAGAGAAGGCTCTTACTGGGTTCCTGGTTTTATTTGTTGCTGCTGCTGCTGCTGTTGTTGTTTGTTTGCCCTATTATATATACAAACTAGTAAAGAACTGTTATACTTTTTCCCATATCTTTACCTGAAAACTCCTTAATTTCAAAGTTATAATAATTTGGAGGGAAGGCGGTCATATTTTGCATTCCAAGGGAGGTTCCTGCCTTCCTTTCTTTCAAACCAAGACAAATATCTAAAAGTGAAGATTTAAAAAGTTAAAGTTTCAGAAATAAGTGATGTAAAAGACTACATCTATTACAAATCAAAACTACAGATCAAGAGAGATGAACTGTCATCGAATTTACGCAAGAGAATTGTAAATGCAGTGCTCCTTTTTAGAAGCTTTTAATAATTGATTCCACTGTAACCTCTTGTTAACAAGAACTTAAGTTCCCCCTCTCTGCAAAGGAGATTATTTTATGCAGAATATACAAACAGTACAGCCTTGTATGGTTCAATTAATATTTAATTAATATGTTCTCATACACTTCAGCATATTTATAGTGTCACCAAATGTTAATAGTTTTGTTGAAGTTTCCTTTTTGAGTATCTCATTTGCACTGAAATTTCAACTAGAAAATTTCATAAAATGCAACCAATTCATATTTTACAGTCACACCTTGCTCTGCCATAGAGCTGTGCTGGTTTCCCAGGTAGGTACTGTTCTGGGGCTGTGAGCTGGTCCTGCTGAGTCCCACAGCTTTGCTGACACTGTTGTTCAATTCTGAGAGAATCTGTGTAATTCTAAGAATAATTCCCAACCTCACCAGAATGTTTTAAGCATCCTCTCTGCTTTCTGAGCTCAGGAGAGATATTTAAACAGCCTTTTATTTCCTTTGTGCCTGGCAGGAGGTTCCTTCAGAAGGTCTTTGGCTCTCCTGGTCTTTTCTCTCCAGGTTCCTGCCTTTGCACCCTGGTGGTGACGATTCATATGCTGGTCACTCACGTGCAGGCAGTGTTAACATATCTGCCCAATACTGCAGTCACAGATGTTTCCTATCTCATTACAGAACTCCCAACAGCAATACCTCTCAAGCACCACAACACCAATATTCAAAGCAATCCTCTTCCCCAAGTCTCCTTTCCACACCTTGCCTACTTGCCCAACCAGATGTTCACAGGATGTTTTCTCCTTACCTGAGTAACACAGAGAGGGTTTACCTTTAGGTTTACATTGAGAGGGCTGGTCAGAGGGTGACTCCTGGGCCTGGTAAGGCGTGCAGGCAACTCAAGTATGGTTCCTGAGGTAGAGTCAGGTCATGTGGTTGGCATCAGTGTTGTTCTAGTTGGGAGGTCAACCCCCCCTGTGATGGGAAAGGAGAGGCCCAAAGAGGCTGCTGAGGCTGGCTCTTAGAGTACCTGTGATCCTGCTTGGTCCTGTGGCTGGGCACTGGAACCTTTAGATCTAAGTAGCACATTCTTCTTACTACTCTCAGCTGCTGTGTCAACTATGGGAAGATTTGAAATAGCTTCTACACAGCCTGCTAGTGTCAGTAATGGTAGGCAGCAGCAGGCACTTCATGCTGAATCACAAGCTTTTCTTGCTGCATCTGGGCAAGCTGGCAGTTTAAATGTTTGGACAGGCTGCAACAATGTTTTTCAGCAGATTTCAATATGTCTCTTTCCAAACACTATTGTGCAAAGCTCATACCTGCCCCAGACAGACTAAGAATGATGGAGAAAACACCTGCTTCCTGAGTAGATAATTCCAGGAGTTAATTTTGCTCACTGTGAATAATGTGGTCCTATTTCTGTTCTCATTTTATTTGGTTTAGTTTCCAGATAAAGAATCTTCCTGTCCTTTGACTATTAGAAATCTTCTACAGAGATATTCAATTGAATCAATTCTGAGCTTCCTCTTCAACAAATTAAATAGTTTGAAGTTCTGTTATCAAGTTCCCTGGGCTTTATATAATTCTTTTAAGTCATTCTGGAAGTCCTTTCATATTTTTCAGAGTTCTTCAAAGAAAGCAGAAGTTAATTTTGGGTAGTATTCCAGGTACAGCTATAGTGTCTTCATCTCAGCTGTGGTGCAGGAATGCTCTAGGGTGCATTGTGCATTCTTGATCTTCTAATCATTCATTAAATTAAAGTCATTTGGCCATGACTTTGTTATTGTATAAACCACCAGGTGACAAAAATTGTATCATCACTGCTTTTTCTGAGTTCAATGCTCCAGAAACCCCCACCATGTCTCTCTGAAAAGTCACATGTATATTTTCTGTTCTAATTTAAAGCATTAAAAGTTCAACTCATCTCTAAAAAAGAAGTTATTAGACATCTGACTTTCATAATTTATTTCCAAGCCCAGATGCCGATATGAACTACAATGTTAATTCAGCTTGTTTGTGAATTGTTTTTGTTGGTCTCTGACTATGTTGCTGTATTCTAACACATGGCATATTATGTAAGGCTGATGCATTAATCTGGTTAAGAAATCAAAACAGGTATTTCCAGCCTGAGAGGTTTCACTTGTTGAACCCCCAAGGGAATTTAACTCTGTCGTGTGGATTTTTGACTGTTTTAATTTCAGTTGAATCAGAATTGTTATGCTGGGGATAAATTTGTACCGGTTTGTTCACTGGCTTATTTGAATGATTACACAATTGTCACACTCTAGGAAATAATTCTGCTATTCAAAGCATAGGGCTAATCAGAATTTTCTCCTTGGAAATAAAAGATTATGGGTAAAAAGCATAGAGCAGAACAAGACTGTATTATCTCATGAAAGCAATCAACAAACACTAATCCCTTTAAGTGCTCAGTTTTGAAGTAGAATAGCACAGTGCATGGTATAGAATGTAAAAGGATCAGTCTGTACTACCAGCTATGTGGACAAAATAAGTAGAGAAATACCCTAGTTTGCACCTTTCTGAAAGAAATATTCTTTCCTTCCATTATTCACTGGATTACTATTTACAGCCCTGTGATTTTCAGTTAATACTGCAAGAAAGAGTAATTACATTTGTTTTAAAAGTAATGTTATTATGTCAACACTAGTATTTCTGTCACCTGAATCATCCTACATGAACCTTGCTTGGTTGTTCTTTTCTTTTCTTTTCTTTTCTTTTCTTTTCTTTTCTTTTCTTTTCTTTTCTTTTCTTTTCTTTTCTTTTCTTTTCTTTTCTTTTCTTTTCTTTTCTTTTCTTTTCTTTTCTTTTCTTTTCTTTTCTTTTCTTTTCTTTTCTTTTCTTTTCTTTTCTTTTCTTTTCTTTTCTTTTCTTTTCTTTTCTTTTCTTTTCTTTTCTTTTCTTTTCTTTTCTTTTCTTTTCTTTTCTTTTCTTTTCTTTTCTTTTCTTTTCTTTTCTTTTCTTTTCTTTTCTTTTCTTTTCTTTTCTTTTCTTTTCTTTTCTTTTCTTTTCTTTTCTTTTCTTTTNGTATTTGCTTTAGTTAAAAAATGTCCAATAAAAGACATCAGGCTGTGCTTAACCACACTGGATTGCATTCAAGAACATGAAGGAGACCTGGCTGGGCATATTCAATACCTCATCATTCATTCATACAAAGTTTGCTGATCTTTCTTATAGTTGCCCAGCAACAAAGTGTCCAAGTCAGTCCCTTTTCACTAATGACACGGAACCAATGGGTTAATAATTAAAGCAAAGATATGAGACTTCTGAATTAAGGTCTTGGCAGCTCATGTCTTTAACACATGGAGCTGGCTTTTAACCTAGGAAAAATATATTTCTCACAATATTTAAATAATGTCTCATAAGTCTATGGAAATTTAAACTGTGAATTAAATGCCTCTCACTTTCAGATCATAATCAACATCTGGATGATGTATATTCTGCCAAGTAAGTTGAAGAAAAATGGCTTTGCCAGATACCTTAAAAATTATATGGACAAAATACTCTTAATGCGTGGATCGCTGTATAAAATGGGATTGTCAAGGCATTAACACTGTCTTAATTTTGTCATCTCTTTGCCCTGCTGGGCTTATACATCCTAATTGATCCCCAGCCAGGTGACATCTCTGTAGAATGTTCACAAGTACTCAGGTCTGTTATTCTTAGTAGAATTGTAAAATAACTTGTAGGGAAGCCTTGTCTTCTGAAAATAGGCTGTGACAAGGAGGTTGAAATTGTGTTTGAAAAATTTTGTCAGAAATGTTTATTAGTCCTGGTACTGCCCTGGGTCAAGACAGGGAGATGTTATCAGCACTTGACTCACAACAGCCATATCATTTGGGTGAAGGCAAAAGCGAGGAGAAATATTTCACAGTGTTACCAAGAGACAAGCTTCCTTGTGAAATTTATTGCCCATGAAAAGAATGGATTGTAGAATTAACCTGTCACACAAAGAAACAGACAATGTGGCCTCGCTCTTGCTGCTCAATGGCTGTGGCCAGACTGGGGGCTACTGGCAACACGGGTAGTGCTGAGGTACCTCCAGTTTCATGAAATAATTGCAGCAGCAATCTCCCAGTTAACTTTTTTTGTTTGTTTGACAGTGCAAAGATACATAAGTTAATGTCTTCAAGATGTCTTTTATTACACCAGGGTTGCCACTACTTCCTGAGCGATGGTCAGGCCCCGGAGGTCACAGGGCGGTGTGGGGAGGGCGGCCAGTCATTTCTAAGGAGAGGGCCTGGGGAAGTGTCCCCAGAGGAATGTCACTGATGCCACGGCCTCCCGCCACGGCCCCTGAGGGCTGTGCCGCTGTATTTCATGTGCTCCCTCCGGAAGCGGCGCAGAAATGGGGAACACAAAAGGAAAGCCTCCTCCGAGAGATTCCAGGTAAGCAGAGGTGTTGTGGGAACAGAAGACTCTCCTCATGAAAGCGCTTTAAAAACACGTGTTTACTGCCGCTGCGCAATGGCCCGGCCCGGANTATTTTTACACAACTGTTTAGGATTTTGACGAATAAAGGCTTGTGCCCGGAGGTTTCCAGGCAGGGCTTTGTCGCTGGGGCAGCGTTCCCGCCTGCCCAACAGGGCTTGCTGCCGACCCCGGCGCCCTTGGGTCAAACCCCGCGGCCTGGTGGCGTGTGGTGCCCGGGACGCTCATGCAATCACCACGGCTAGGAGTCTGCTAGGATATTTTTACCTGTCAGAAATGGTTTCTTTTAAAATTCCATCCTGCTTAATTTTTCTGGAGTGTCTTTTTACATCTCTTTTAGGTGTCTGATCAAGAGATGCTGAATAAGACAGATTTTTGGAGGCACAACTGTCACATTCCTAGGGAAAAAGACAGAAGTCAACCTGTGATTGACTTCGAGTCTCAGCCACCAAACTGTGTTTGGATTTGGAGTTTTTCTGTTTGGTTTTTTTTTTGGTTTGTTTTTTTTTTGTGAATGTTGTTGTTGTGGTGGTGGTGTTTTTTGTTTGTTTGTGGGTTTTTTTAAATACAAACACGCTATTACAGGGTAGTTTGTGTTGCATTGCAAAAGGCAGTAAATTGCAATAAAAGCATTTTTAACCTACTCTAAACAAGATTTTAGTTGCGTGTGACATTCAGAAATTGCGAAATAATTTGGAAATTTTATTTTTTTAACTGGAAACACTGTATTTGAGCAGTATAATCTTAGTAATGTCTATTTTTCAATTTGCCAGGAGAGAGAGAAGAATTTCTCAGGAATTCAAGAAGCTGTTTAGTCTACTGGTTCATGAGGATGTCCATTGGTAGTAGTTACTTGCAGCATTTTTTCCTGTCTTGTCGGGAGGGGAGTTCTAGCCTGGGAATTTGGGAAGTACGCGCAATTTATTTTAGTGTTTGTAATTCTTTTGCAAGCTGTTAAAGAAGAAAAAACGAGAAGTGGACCTAAAAGAACAGTGTAGAAATGTTCCAGAATGTAGTAGTTTTAATTTTCTTAACGTTAAACTAAGGCTTCAGGGAAGTGATGCAGACTTTGTGGTAGAAGTGATTTAGTATCAGAAATCTGAGATAAAAACTGATTTTGTGTGGGTGGGAAATAGATGGAGGCTTAACTGGAGAACATTTCTTATAAATTAGTACAACTGAGCAGAACAGCAGCAAGAATCTACTTCTGGTAGTTATGGTTCTGCTAATACTGAGGTTTTTTCTGTAAAGGCACAGGAAAAAGATTCTAATTAGTTAGATTTATTTGCAATAACTGAGTTTGGGATCGAAATAATTGCCTTGAGACTGAAGTGCAGCAGCAATACACATTCCAGATGTGAAATGTAACACTATGTTGTGGTCAACTTCTGATTTTAGATCCAGAATTGGTCAGAATTAGTAAGAATATGTTACTATTGTCCTCTGAATTAATCCAATGCAGAGGTGCTGTCACATTTCCTCCAATAATCAGATGTGTTTTGGGAATAGGCAGGGAAACAGTTTCCTGCCAGATGAAAGGTCACCCTGAGAAAGATCATTCCCTTGGGTCTGGGAGGTAGGAACCTCCTTACCTCCTGGGGCGTGCATGTTCACTAGATTTTAATTTGCATTGCAGTTTGAAGCTCGAATCAGCAACAAGTTACCATTGCATCACATGGATCATGCTGCAATCTTCAGTTGAGGGAATTCACCTGGAATGATCCCCGTGCTCCTGAGGAAAGCAACCAGGTGTGTGCTGTGTCCTGCAGTGCTTTCCCTGCAGAGTGTTTGCTTCCTGCTTGTCCTCTTTTTCTTTTATTCTTCCAAAGTTCAGACCATTTTTGTATTAGGCCACTGAGCGACGTCAAAGTCTGTATGAACAGCTTAATGAAAACAAAAAAATGACAACCTGTGGAAAATCTAAACTTTGCCACTTTCAACAGGTAGCTAATGAGACCCAATGTATGCAAGAAAATGGAACAAACTTTCCCTTTACCCTTCCAGCTTCTTTTCCAGCATACCATGATGACAAGTATCTGTTTTCACAGTAACTTTCAAAGGGTATGCTGTTCCATGCTTGATGCTTATTTCGAAGTGAGAAAATTATTCAGTCTAATTAAACTGATACATGTAATTTTATTCCATTCGTTTGTTACTCTTTCCTTACTATAACTGGGCAGACATATCACAAGCATGTCATGTACATCTGCAGTCTGCTATGATATTTTTATCTGCCTGAAATGGTTTCCTTTAAAATTCCATCTTGCTTAATTTTTCTGGAGTGTCTTTTTACATTTCTTTTAGGTGTCTGATCAAGATATGCTGAATGGGACAGATTTTTGGAGGCACATCTGTCTCATTCCTAGGGAAAAAGACAGGTTCCTCTGAGAAGCTTTTGTTTTGGAAGGACAGTTCAGTTTTCTGTGGGAGGCAGCCTGGGCTTATGTTGTCAGAGCACAAAACTTCCTACAGTTCCTTAGGTTAGTGAAAACTGTACAAGGAGCTCCAAAGTTAAAAAAACCTTATAAAGTTAGTTAAAGTACCTTATTTCCTCTTAATTTTTCAAACTTATTATAAGAGGAAATAATTTGTTTTGACATAAGTCACTGTACTCTGTCTCAATTCTGTAAAAATTTCAGTGCTACCTGAACATCACTGAGGGCTTGGAAGAGCAGGAGTTGCTGTGTTTGGGCATGGACTTTCTCGAGTGGGTTCCACAGTAGACAGCCTGAGAGGGGATAGTGGCCATGAGAGTCAAACCAGCCACTTTGCACACTAACTAGCTAATGCTCCTTCATGGAGAAGAAAAAGAATCTTCTACGAACTCGTTCAGGTCCCCTTGTTACCTACCCCAGCTTATGGTTTATCCTAGTAGAAATCTTAATCGAAATATTAAACAAGTTTGAGATGTTCCCTTAGGTGCTTTTAAACATTAATTTTCTGGCAGCAGCCCAGACTAGGTTGTAAAGTAACGTACAGTGCTAGATGATGGACCAAATTCCATCCCAAGATAGACAAGGGTGTTATGCAAAGGAAAGGCAGTGCTTAACCTTGAATAAACAAGCTTCTTTGTTTGATCCTTCATATTTCACAAAGGAAATATTGGGGACAATGCAGGAAACACCATAGAAGCAATGGCACACTTGTAGAAAGTTAAATCTGTCCTATCAGGAGAAAATGTGAAGTATCATTGTTCTGAGTGAGATGTGGTACTTGTCTTTTATTCATTTTTCCACTATAAATACTTTTATCATGGAAACTTTAGAGACAGAACTCAATTAATGATCTTCATGTCATGTTTTTGCATAGATAGAGCTTAATGGTGTGGACATTCAAAACATTGGAATTAGTTTGCCTGACAGTGACATCACAGAGGTAGGACGGTTCCTGTGTCCTCTGTCTCTGTCTAGCCTATGTCTGTGCTATGAGCTATGTGAATATTTAATTTTCTCAGCCAAAAAATAGAATTAACATCAGAACCTTCACATCACTGTAGAGAAAATTTTGCCCAGTAGCCTGTGTGTCACTTTGGCACTGCAGCAGTAATGCTCAGAGAAAGCACAAGAACAGTGAACGAAGAATGTGAACAGTGATCTCTCCTGCCCTGCTTTCTGAGTTAGAGGTTGAATTAAAACTATTATTTTGTTAAAAATCTTATTGATTTTTACCAGCAGACCAGCCTTCACTGAATTTCTCTGGCTTTTTGACTTTATCAGCACTTTTGCCCTGCACAGAGGCCCGTGACAATATAATTATGCACTGTGTGAAGAAACACCTGCTCTCTTCTCCTAATTTGACACCTAATAATTGCAGTGGGTGCCCTGTAGGTTTTGTGTAGTGTGACACAGTGAATAGTCATTACCTCGTCACCTCTTCTGCACCTTCATTGTTTGTAGCCTTACTAATTTGTCTTTTTCCCACCTGGAGACTTCTCATCCATTTGGTTTTCTCTTCTACAGAAACTGTTTGCTGTCTTGGATCATCTTCACTGCTATCATCTCTGCTTTTCAATTTCTACCCTCCTTGAGGTGAAAGGACCAGATGGCATACAGAGACATACCCAGCATGGACAGGTTTATGTCAAAATAAACGTGAGAATAGATTATAACCTTGTTATGATTTGTTTCTGAATAGATCTGATAAAATCAAGCCACAGAATGGGGTAAATGTTCTTTATGTATACATCAGTTGTCACAAAAGGAATGAAATCTGAGTTCAGACCCTTTCTGCCTACCTTTGAGAAGGAAACTGAACTGGTGCTGGAGCTACAGGCTGGTCTTGTCTCTCTTGGTTTTGCTGCACTGGTTTTGCTCAGAGTTCTTTCGAAGCCACTGGAGTAGGGACTGAACCCCAAGCTCTTTGCTTCCCTGGTGTGTGCCTTTATCACTTGTTTAAGGAAATAGTTCCTTGCTCATATTCTTCTCTGTATGCCTTTGCTATGAGCACCCTTTATAGCCATCAGTTTATTTCCTTGAATAAGTGTGAGCTGATGTCCTTCAGGACATGAGTGCTCAGAATCCTGATGATTCAGGGCTGTTTTATCAAACAAATAGCTGCAGTTATTTGAGGGTGCAGTTGCTTATTACTGAGCTGGTGTTACACCTACCTAAGCAGTGCAAGAAGTGGCTGCTCAGGAGCAGCATATATTTATGGTGAAACAGTCATGGCCCTCGCCTCACTTTGACTATTCAGACAAATTTATTTGGAAGTTGAGGAGGCATGGCTGGAGCTCAGCTCATCTGCCCACTCCTACCAGCAGAGGTGCTTTCAATGATCAGAGAACAGGCAGATGTTTTTTAGACAATACTTAGGCAGCAGTGGACCTGTCAGCTTAGAACTTCATCTTTAAAGCTAAAGATGCAGTTTCTTCTGGGTATGGAGTCCAGGGTCCAAGCAACACACAGATTCTGTGATACATCTGGCCTCAGCACAAAGCCCTACCCAACCTTCTCCCTGATCTCTCTGATCTTCTAGGCTTTAGGAAACACAGCCAGAGAGGTCCCTACAGCAAAGAAGAATAAACACCTTTTAACCTATTGCTAAGACAAAAGAAAGAAAAGAGGTACATGTCCTATTTTGACTGTAAAAGCCTTTTAGGTAGGTATATTTAGAGATAGCATTCTTGGCCTTCGTTAATCTTAACTAGATGTGGGTTGGTAGACAGCTCTCACTCTGGTCTGTACCTCTTCTCCACGGCTCTTCCTGCTCTGTAAGTATTCATAAGCAACACTCATTGCTGCTTTCTGGCCTTTTCTAGGCCTGGAGGTTTTCACAAAATTAACGTGTTTGATTGCACTTCACCTCATTAACAAGGAGCTGCCTCTGTATTGGCATGCCTGGATGATCTCTGGTCACTCTAGCCAACATGGAAGGTGTTAGATCTTCCAGTTCCAGTTTTATGTGTCCTCACAGCAGTCTCTACTAACAACAAACACAAATCAGTGTTTTCAGCCTGAAAAATGGGAGAAATAAAACTACTTGTTTGCAGTTTTCTTTCTGCTTCAGGAAAAGGTTTTTGTTTGTGTCTAAAAATACAACCTTGTCTGCAAGCTCAACCACCAGTGCGTTATCACAGGTTGTTTGGGGACACAGCACATGACTCAGGGTTCATCTGCAATGCAAGAGGAACTAGCTGAGGTTTGCACATCACCCTGACACATACCCTCTGGACATAGTGATTTATGTCTCTGCATCTGCTCTATCATCCCTAACTTGGCAGATGAATCTATACAATGTTGCAACATGCATGTTACTCTTTTTCCCTCCTAAGAAAATCCTTTGCAAAACATAAGATTCTAGATGGTGGGTAGGTCATCATTGTGAGCTGGCCTGACTTCAGTGCTCTACAGAGATACCTGAAAGCCAGGAGCTGAACTTGTTTCTTATATCCTCTTCCATTATTAATAAAAAGCCCAGACTCTGCTGATCTGGACATTTAAAATGCATTCCTTCCCACCAAATCTATTTCAAATACTTGTTGAGAAACTGAAACAAGAGCACTTCAGGTAGAAGGTTGATAGCCCAGGCACAGCAGAGGCAGAATTAGATTCCCAGCTACTATGTGCTGCTTTTCAACGTCCAAGTGTTTCCTCTTATTGCAGGTACATGATAAGATTGGTCCTAGTGAACTTTGGAGCTTGATGTAAATGTCTCATAGGAGAAGAGCTGATAGGGGTTCCTGCTGTGACAAAAGAGGAAGGATTTGCAGGACAGGTCTGATAGTTGAATCTCTCTTTGAATATGCCTGCTTTTCTCCCTATTGATTGTATTTTCAGCAAAGGAAGCCATGTTGCTGGTGAAGTTATCGCGGTCCTGCTGTTGCAGTGAGCTCTGTCCTGAAGCAAGCACTGAAGTATGCACTGAAAGCACTCATACCAGTGTGGGATTTAAACAGAAAGAAAAGGAAATAAAGCAGTAACCATTCTAAGATGACAGAATGATTTGCCTACCTAACAGGCCAGAATTGAGTGCTTTGTAAGTGATAAGGTAAGTGATACAGTATTGCCCAATATGGAATAAAATTATTCTTGTGATAGATAATAGCTTATCTTACAGTTGATACAGTGACATGAAAACAGGCCATGAAAACCTGACACTCAGATGAACCCCAGAGCTTGAACAAGGGGAAGGAGGGAGATTGAGGAGGAAGGAGAAAAGCAGAGGAGAAGTAACATGGCAAGTGGAGAGAAAAATCTTTTCAGCTTTCAGCAGTGTTGAGACTTTGATTCAGGTTTTTCATATGATGAAACCATCCCCACAAGGTGTCTGAGATGTCTTTACTTTCTATTCTATCTGAGCTCATGATAAGCATTTATATGAAATTCCTCCCTGTCCCCCCTGTCCCAAGGAAACAGAATAGAGAACAGAATGTTTTTTATTCATCTAGAAAGTTAAACTACAGACAACATTAAAAAGCTTCATAGAAGTTTAAAATCTACACTGAGAGTGCCATATTCTGTATTTTGGTTTTGTTTTGAGGTTTTTTTCTGGGCAGACATAATAGCTCTTTTCCTGTATTTTGTTGTAAAATTTGTCATTCTGAAAATAAAATGCAGCAGTTTGGAGAAAATCAAGATATTGCAATGCACAGACAAAAGCTTTCCAGATGGAAAAAAAGTGATATCCTAACCCTTTTTAGCCCTCATATTTCTTGGCCTAAATTATTTTGCTTTACCAAGGGTTTTTTCCCAATAATCCCCGTGTGTGGATGTGTATGGTAAGTAGCAGAGGAATGAATTATAAGCTTCTGTGAACACATTATGGAAGAAAGCAGGTGGCAGTTGTTTACCTGACAGTGGTGCAGCCAAGGCTGGAAATGCCACACCAGAGGCATGGCAGGAACATTGTTGCTGTGAAGCTTTCAGTTTGTGCACTGGAAGAAAATTATACTTAAGGTTAGGAAAGACCTCACAATATCAGTTTTACTTCCAGTTTTAAATAAAATTTAACTGTGGGGAAGGAAGAATGTTCTTGATCACAAGATCAGGGAAATTGTGCTCTAGAATGTGTCTTTCTCCATTCCCTCATTCTGGGACTTGTATTAAGACTTTCAGGTGATTAATTTCTGAAGTGACTAAAAATCCTGATGTAAATAAGTCAATAAAAATGGGAATACAAGAAGACTATTTATATGAAAGAAGAAAGCTGTCAGCCTTTGGAAGCAGTAGCATCTGTATCACATATAGCCTGATAATAGCATTGCCTTTGAGATAGTTACATGTATGAGTAGTCCTTTACACCAGTAATTCAACTACTGACTTGTAGCAATGTAATTACCCTGCTTTCTCTTTGAAGGCTGGCTGTGGTTTCAATTCATTTCCATTCTAAAGAAATCTAATTATTTTAATAATAAGAAAAGCCTTCTCCAGGTCTTAACAGGTCATTTTAGCAGATCTCTGCTAGACCAGTATTGGTCTGGGAATTGTGGACAAATTTGATTCTCCTAAAAAGATCCAAACAGATAATTTAAGTCTCTTGTCTGATCCACAGAAGCAGAGCAACCTTCTACAGGCAGCTATGCAGACATTCACAGTCAGATATGTTTTGTGGGAGGATAAAGCATTCCCAACTGCCTGTATTCAGCTTTCTTTTGCAGGTGTTTTTTGTAGTTCTGTGTTTGACTGAACGGTTGGAAAATGGTGGTGGGTAACAGCATCTTGCCATCAGCTGGTATTAAACTGATCACTGCTTAGGTGGGAGACAAAAGCTCTGCCTTCCATTAGCAGGTTGCTGAACACCTAAACATAACTTATGGGCTTCTTCTCTCAAAAATGCCTACAGCTCCAGTAATGAGGATATGAACAATCCAACTCAGTGTGGCTTTGGATGGTGTGCAGTCAAGAAGACCTTGGCAAGAAATGTGATTTCTGCACTGATTAGGAAAATATATTGAATACCTGGGTGCATTCTGGAAACAGAAGGGTCTGTGCAAAAATGTATATGTAAAATGTGGAATGTGAATGTCCAGAGTGGAAAATGGCTATACACAAAAGCTGCAAATCTTTTTACCTAACTTGAGCCATGCTGAAAATGATGTTGAGTCTAAATTAATACCTTATCATACCACTGTGAATCTCTGTCACCATCTGGACATACTCTGTCCTCCCTCCCAGTTGCAGAGGGACATAGGAAAGTAAATGCTGTAGAGAAACTTTTAAGTAGCTGAAATTAGGTGATATGAATTAGTACTACATTCCAGGTGTCAAATCAATGCTGTGATGAATAGCTTGGGTTCTGATATTTCCCACAAATGCTGTAGCAATTTCAAGAAATTTCTTGGATGCATACAGAAAGGGTCCTTTCTGATAGATTTCTGGATTGCATCAAAATAATTGACACACTGGCTGCACAGGATGCTGAACTCTCTAGAAATCAGAGAAGAGCTGAAAAGCTCAGTTTCTTGTAGTGTTACATTTCCAGGTGAAAAAATAAGGCATATCCACTGAGACTTGATAACCTTACTAGCCCAACAGTTTGAGCTCTTCTTACTGCAATCTCTCTGTTCTCTTTACAAGATTTTTCACATTTGTGAAGGTGTCACAAGCATGATGTGGAATGAACTGTAATATATGATTTTCAGTGGTGTCTTTCATTGCCTAGGGACCTTGAAAACGGGCCTTCTGTGTGTACTTACGGCAATTGTCGTGAAGCGGACACAATCCAAGTAAAATAAGAAAGTTAGATCTAGGCAAGAATTCTGTTCCTGAGTCTGAATTACATTTAGTGCTAACTCCTTGCAGACTCTATTTTCACTTTCTCAATAACAGATGTGCTGTTTGCAGTGTATGGCTGAACAAATCTATTTTCAAATGTCTCCTTGACTCCTTCACAATCTGCTGCATTCCACTGGTAGTACAATAAGCTGCTCAGCTGGGACAAGTATGGAAGATGGGAATGAACTTGACTTTATTCATTTGGAGGAAAAAAAAGACTTGGATTCTTTTTATTTATTCATAAATAATTCAAATTAGGAAATCTAGTTTTATAACTTTTGGCTCCAAAAGAATTGTGATAGCAACAAATATTAGCTCTTGTGAGTAGAGTACTCTCTTTTGATTACTTACAACTACTTATTTGCATGCACTGTTTGTTTAAATTTTACCCACACCAGAAGTGCCTTTTAAAGCAAACACATATGGTCTTTCTCAAGGTCTCAAGGCATTGCAACATTTAAAATTATATACCACAAATATGTGTATTAATTTTTACTTAGCATGATTATAATAAATCGTATGTTTACCCTGAAATAGAGAGATTTCAAGTTGATTATTAAATAACTCATTGAAATTGACAAGAACAATATGCAGTGCTTAGAAAAATAGAAAATACTTTTTTTTCAAGAACATTAAAATTTAAGAGACAGGGTCAGTTCCAAGAAATAGCTGCTAAAGATGTTGGTTAATTCCAGGCGAAGATGTGGCTAACTTTATTGACCCTATAAATGCAAAGACATGTTCGTTCACCTGGCTAAAACCTGAGGGCAGCGTGGGTGCGTCGTTGATTGCAAAGTCAGTGTGTACAGGCTTGGCCTCTGACCCTGAGTTTAACTGGTATGGAAGAGGCTATGTCCATGCCATTAAACTCTCTTATCTGCCAAAATGGGTCAGCTCACAGTTTGTCTCTTGGGAGTGGTATGTGGATGCCTGAATTACGGCCTAGAATTATGTAGAGGAGTATTTCTTGGCCCTGGCCAGCAGTTTAGTTTGTGTCTTGACCTAGCCATGTCCTCTCCTCTGTGTGCTGCAAAAAAGACTGTACGCTGCATGTTCTGCTGTGTATCTCAGGAAAGAACAAGGAGGAAAAGGATGTGACTTGACCTTGCTGTGATACACAGTTGCTCCTCAAGGCTCTCTTCCGATGCTTGATACCATAATGGTCAAAACTCCAACCAGCTGCTAGGCCCCCACCCTCAGCAAGACAGTCAAGGAATAAAGGAGTGAGTAAACTCAGGGGTCATGATAAAGACATTTGGTATCACCTCAGCTATTTCTCACACTTTTTGTTCCCTAATCGTCCTTTGCCTGTCTGGCATTTCCTCCCTTTTCTTAAATTAGTTATTGCAGATAGCACAAAACATAAATATTTTGTGGCCAGCAGAAGACAATTTTCCTATGACATATTTCAAACTTCTGCCCTAGACCACAAAGGCAAAAAGCCTCCTCAGGATTTCATCTCAGAGAAAATACCAGATAAATTTTGCCATGCATGAAGTGACTGTAAAAAAAAAAAAGGGAATCATGAAGCATGTACTCAGTTCATACAGGTTCTTTTTGTACAGCTTATGTATGGCAAAATTTAGGAGAAAATAATGTTCATTACAAAATTTTGAGCAAATTTTACTTAACCATTGGTCTCAGTACTGACAACAATTTATTTGTAGTATACCTTGGAGGACAGGAGATTTCCTTACACCATTTGAGGTACCTTCCCATATGTCACAGGTGGTTAAGGATACCCTATACTGAATTGTTTCTTTATGAACATGTATTTTGTTTTCCACTGAAAGCCATGTTTGAGAAAGCATGTAGACTTAATCTGGAAACCCAAATGGTGAAGAGTGAACCTTTTTATTTGGTAATTTGTTTCAATGTTTAATCATCTGCTTTTTAAAACGTGGTTCTATGGTTTGCCTACCTTACTGCCTCCTGTCTCTTGTTCCTTTGTTCCTCCCTTCATCCCTCCTGTTTTTCCTCCTCTCCCCCTTCTGTTTCCCTTCCTTCCTTTTCTATCTTTCACCACTGATTCTTGATAGGTTTTTGACTGCTAGAATTAAAAACTCAATAGTTTCTTTATTTGAAATGCTTACCTAGCTACTCTTCAGTCATTATTTGGTCAGCTAAAGGGGACCAGTTCTGAAATAGTTGCTTTATCTTTTTCTGTTAGTCAATATTCTTTTTTAAAATAGGCCCCAAACTCCACAGAGTATTTCAGTCTTCATTCACTTGTACCTATAGCACCTAATCAGTTTATCAATCCTCTTCAGACTTCCCCTAGCTAGGTTTTGTTGTTACAGTTTTGGTCTATGGCACCATCAGTCTTTCCTTGTATCCTTTCCCTTATCCAATAAGTCTAGACTTCCCTTCTAGGAGGGAATATCCTTTGGCTAT
This sequence comes from Thryothorus ludovicianus, assembly GCA_013397245.1. Taxonomy (NCBI): domain Eukaryota; kingdom Metazoa; phylum Chordata; class Aves; order Passeriformes; family Certhiidae; genus Thryothorus; species Thryothorus ludovicianus. The sequence continues at coordinate 994,741 of VZTB01010555.1, forward strand.
ACCAGGTTTTTGAATGGGTTACTCAGGTTACCAGGCAGTCATAGGGTTTTATCTGCTCTGTCCTTTATTACTGTTTGCTGCATTTTCAGTCTTTGTCTCTGTACTCGTGATTTCTTCCCTCATCCCTTTTGAAAACAAAATCTGAGTAATGAAATTTTTTTGATGCTCCTCTATTGACAATGATGTTTCCCAGAATTTGCTTTCTACCTTACTGCATTTACGTTATACAGCACCAATTTTTAGATTAGTGTATGTTGATTTAATTTAACTGATCTGTAGAAGTCAAAGATATTTGTGGAGCTACAACACTGTTAATCAAAGTTGTAACATAATTTAAGAAGCAATTCAGGCATTTGATAAGAGCTATTTCCCTAAAACCATGTTGACAAGATTGTTTCCTACATTCCTGTCCTTTAAATCTTTTTCAGGTTGAATGATGAAAAATCATATTTGCTGATTTCAGAAGGAAGGAAAGAGAGAGAAGTTCACAGAAGGAGGTAAGTGGATGCTCTTGGTACAGGAATGCGTGCAAATAGCACTGATGGTTTAGAATAAAGAAATAAAGCAGTACTTCTTTAGCAAGCTGTATTCTGGTTCTTTTTGCTAACTGCAAGAAAGATTTATAGAAGGTGAGAGCACAGTGATGAGAGTTTTTTATTTCAAGACTCCAAAATAGAACAAAAATCAGCCATTATCCAAAACTGTTCATACAAGTAAAGAAAGTGTTAAAGAAAAAACGATGAGACTAGCAAATCCCAAGATCCTCATTATTATCACCCAAAGGCTGTGTTTGGTAAATAATACAAATATGCAATTGGGAATTAATGAACAAAATTTTATGTGCTACATGCTGTGTCTAATAATGGAAGCATGGGTGGCTGGGCCTATTTACATTTGTGGGGCTGTAAATATCAATGACAGGAAAGCAGATGGACTGAAAGGAGCGAGCTTTGTCGTGGTGATTGCCACATTCCCACCTTTAGGGCTGTGGAACCCACAGTGACAACCTCAGAAGCCCAGAGGTGTCACTTGCTCAGGCTGCCAGAATCTGGCTAGATCACATCCACTGTGTTGTTCCTGAATATCCCTTTTTTAAACTTCCCAGTCTTCTTTTTTCTCTTTCTTATCTGGTTGTTTATGTCTTTAATAGAAGTCTGGTTCAGCTGACTGAGCTGAGTTCTTTCCAATGTTATTTTAACTCTTTGGCCAAAAAGGCAAGTAAAAGAAGAACTTTAAACAATCTGATGCTTGTATACATCTGTGTCTGATAAGGCTATGCATGCATCTGTCATTCTTCAGCAGAGAGTTGCACCAGAAACAGAGGCAACATTTGTTTTCTCTTGCTTTTATGTGACTCTCTCTAGTTTGTGTTCAGGAAAGCCAGATCAGACTCTCAACAGAATAAAAAACCAAGATGTCTCCCAAATCACCTCAAAATTTTTCTCCCCTTTTCACTTCCTTTTGCATCCATACATAGACAGGTACATTCAGTACATTTATACTCGAGGCCAGATAATACTCAGAAAATGAACATGGATTATTTTTATTAAGAGCTCTCTGGCATGTTACCTAGGAGGTTGAAATACTTTTTCATAAATCACAGACTCATGGAATGGTTTGGGTTGCAAGGGACCTTTGAAGATCCAGTCCAACCTCCCCTGCTGTGGCCAGTGATATCTTTTCCTAGATTGAGTTGCTTCAGGCACAATCCAACCTGGCCTTGTACACTCATGATGGGGCATCCACAGCCTCTCTAGGTAGCCTGATTCAGTGTACACACTATTCCACTCACTGTAAAAAATTAGTTTCACTTAGAAGTCTATCAAGTTCTATTTTCCTTCACAACAGACCTGTGTCATGTAAGACTTCTTGGCCTCTAAAATACTGCGGTTACCTGTTCAGCTAAGTATTGTACAATGCAGCTCTCTCAGATTCAGGTCATGTTTTCTGTCTCACATGCACTAAGCTGGAGAATTTGGCAGGAGAAGTAGACATCTGTACAAAACAAAGTAAAAAACCATGGACATGTGAGGAAGTTCCTTTCTAAGTGGGATTTTTCTGATGAGCCTCTGGTTCTGTAACATGACAGTCAAGGAAAAGGTGCCTGTCTAAAGGCTTCACACTCTTCCTCTGATCAATCAGCAAGGCTTAAATGATCTGCTAGGAAGGGCTTTCCCTCTCCACTCTAGTTTGGTTGCATCCCTCTCTTAAAAGGAACAGCAGACACCACCACTGTAAGAACCACCTTTTGGAATCAGTAAGGATCATCACACACCTCCCTCATGGGTATCATTATTGTTCACTGTTGTCATTACTTGAAAATGCAACAAAAATCTCATTCTCAATCCTCTTGTACTGCCAGGAATTTTTCTTCCTCTTTGTTCTCTAATGCAAAGCATTCAAATCACAGTTGCCTGCCAACTGTGAGGGTACTAAGTCTGGAGGCAAACAATGAAAGTGCTTCTGGGCATATCCACCTTGTACAGTAGCACATGTATCTTAGGCTACATTTTGTTTCACAGCCTACTGCCACAGCAAACCCAGCAGTGCTGAGAAGGCAGGACAGGGTGGCTTGGACATGGTGCAGGTTCAAACTAATGTCCCCTAATAATTCGCCTCTGTAGAGATATCTGACTGTACTTGAATGGAACTTGCCTTCAGATTCTATACCACACAGGTGCACATCCTTGAAGTCCTTTGTACCAATTTGGAATAACAGACAATTGAAGAATTATTTTACCAGACCTCTGAGAAACATGTCAAAGAGTTGCAGTATAACTTAAAACAATATCAATTTGTGGAAGAAGTCCCAGCATATATTACATATCTTCAAATTTCTGCTAGATTGAGTAGCTCTTTAAAGGACATCAGAAATCCACTAGGGCCAAATAACTTTGCATTTGCTCTGTACAGGGCATGAAAATAGGCAATATATGGAAGCTAACTCTCAAGTTCAGGTTCTTGGTAAAGCTCATCCTTTAAATTTAATTGATGCCCTAGGGGAACATGAAGGCCAGAGTCAACTCTGGAGCTGAAGTTTTTGGAGTTGACCTCCCTAACAATGTGTGAAACCACTACTGTGATTTCAAAGTCTCATTAAGTATTAAATATAGGGCAAGCCAGAAGTAATTTTGCAGTAAATAAAAATGTTCATCCATTTAACTAATCAGACTGTAGTCTCATTACAGCTGTATTGCATGAAGCATTATTTGTAGAGAAGACTTCTTAATCATCCACTTCAGTCAAATTTATAGGGAAACCAGCTTTAGTGAGTTAATTTCAAAGAATAACATGTTTGGTTCTGGATTATTCTTTCACAGCTGAAAAGAAAATCAAAGTGTTTTGAAAATTACTCTGAAAGAACAGAAAATTATAAACAACATAGAGTGAATGACTAGTAACTGCCCATTTACAAAACAGAGGAAAACAAGATTTGCAAAACACAGCCTGCCTCTGAATAAGAGAAACTGATGTACAGATACAGCCCTCTGCCCCTCCTATCCCACAGGAATCAGACACCAAAAACTTAAGGGAAGAAAACCTCAGACTTTCAGACCTTCCAGATGGAGCATTTTACTCAAAGAGCCTTTTACCCAGGAGACAGTGTTGACATTGCTAATGAGAGATGGCAAATATCCTTTTAACTCTCTCTGTGATCTTCCATGTTGCTATAAACAATATACCTAATAATAGAGAAAATTAAGGCTTTGATGCTCTTACTGACTGGGAGGAGGGGCTTGGGTGACTGATGTAGCATGTTTGATATTTTGACATTAATATGTATAGATCTGTAGTATTAAAAAGAAATATTTTTATTTTCTAAACAGTGCAGGCCAGGGAATGTCATCCAAACAAAATAGTATTGTTCTTCTGTCCACAGAGTCCTCTGGGAGTTCATGAAATGGATGTTGGCCTATGCCTAATGCCTGTTGCCTTTCTGTCATACCACACCACAAAGAACCTGAATGAAAATGAATTCTTATTAGGTAGTGGGGACTGTCTGAAGGCTGGGCAAGCCCATGTCCCTCAGACTCCTCTCTCAGGGTAAGTGCTTGAGCACACAGCTGGCCCCATGGCTCTACACTGGATATGTTGTGGTTTATAGATATTTTTCTTGTACTGATTGAGACAAACAGACCAGGCACAGTAATTGAGGTGAGGTCCAACAGCTTCTAACCAGAGAGAGGGAATGTTTTCCTGGAGTCCTTTCCAATATGAATTTTTACACGATCTAATGAAATGATTGGCTCATAGGTCCTAGAGGTATAAAGCTAATAAGGCTGCAGGGGGTAAATAGACTTCGTGTGAGTGTAGGTGGGCTGTGTATTGTGATTGGGTGGGTGAAGATGAAAAGATGAGGGGTTTTAAAGGAGAAAAATTGTTGTTGAGGCAACAAGGAAGAAGTCAAAATAAAAAATGGGAGAACAACTCACCTCCAGAAGTTCAGTTAATGGGTTTTTACTAGAAATCATGGAAATTTTCAAATTGAGCTGATGAAGTGATTAACTTTGGAAGAAAATTCCTGAAACAGAACCTGGTGGTTTTAGGGTATAAGACAGTGTAAGAACTCTCAATCTCTTTTCTATCATTATTGCTTAATTGCTCATTAAAACATTGAGAAGAAGATATGGATGCAACTGTAACTTTCTTTGTTTCTGGGCATTCTATAGTCTGGCAGTACATGGCAAAAGCTTTTCTTCTTCTCTTGGCTTAGAAAGGAACATGAGATTGCAAAGGGGAGAGCAACAAATGAAACCATTCTGCTCCTCTGAGCTGGAGATCAAGATTGTCACATCAGGCTGCATCCTAAGACTCAGAATATTTTGTGTTTTCCTAAAGCTCCAGTTTCTAGAACCGAGAAGTGAGCCCTTACAATTTTAGTGAGCACCTAGAAAAAAATATGGGACATTTCAAGGTTTAGGACCTAGAGAGCAAATACTGCCAAACCCTCTGTTTCATAGTTTTCTCTTTTTTATTCTTTGCTCCTGGACTAGTTGGTCAAACTGGCCACCATAAATGCTTGTCTACCTCCTGGGACACTAATGATGGAACACGCATGGTGAACATGGGACATGTTGTCTCCTGGTTTTAAACTCTTTTTTTTTAATCTGATGACAGTGAGGAGCTGTGGACACACGTTTTTGCATTACTCTTCTAGGAATTATCCCTGAGGAGGGAAGATAAGGAGCATGACATGTCCCAGGTCTGAAGGGTCATTAGTGCAGCAACCTGCTTGTACTGATTTCAATGATGAATGTGTTTGACTTGAGTCATACAAAATCTGCTTTAAAAATTCATATTTCCTTTTTTCTCCTACTCCCGGTGGCTCAGTGTACTCTTTGAAAAATGACTCACTTCTTTCCAAGACCACTTGATATTCAACAGCTAAACTACTGCTTTTAACCAATGGTTTATTACAAGATTTCCTGCCAGCCTTACCAGCTCTTTTGGGGAAACACCTTTTCTGCCTTGCCTTGCAGATGCATTTATGTGTCCCATCAAAGAGCCCAAGCAAGAGGTTTTGAGATAATTCTTGTCAAGCAGCTGAGGTGAACTTTAGATTGACATCAAAGTCAGGCCAGGAAGCGAAAGCCCTGGTGTGCAGGAGCCACGTGTCCTGGGCCAGCCCAGGCATGGTGCAGCTGGCTCTTCATGCTGTGTGTGCAGCAAAACCTGAAGGAAAGGCATGCTGATACAGTACAGCTGATGGCACTGGAGGGGGTGGGTATTTTGGCTCCTTTGGGTTGTATTGTTATTTTAAATAGATCCTTAGGCAATTTTTATGTTATAACAATGACAGCTGGAAACAAAAAGCTGCTAAGAGCTAGTGTGAAAAAGCTGTGATCACACAAAGAAAATTTGATACCTTGTTACTCCCCAGAACATTTAGGAGTGGACAAGGTTTATGTTGATCACAAATATTAATAGATTTTGCTGTCTTTCCTGCAATACCACTATCTACATTTGCTTCTGGAAAATATTCTAGATGCATGGCAGGGAGGTTAAATTTTAACTAAGCTCTTTCTTTCATGATATAACTGTTCTCTTTCTCATTTATATCTTGAGTAAGTGTTGATAAATGTTCATATTTGCAGTAAAATTCAGAAGCAAAGACAGTTTCATCTTGGTTTTTCAGTGACCATATCTGAGCAGAGACTATTAATATTGATCATCACAATCTAATTCAAAGCAGAGAGCAAAATGCAGGGATGTTAAAGCCTTGGGCGATTGTCATAATTTACTGTTAAGGAGAAAACTTTATGGTTAGCTGCCTGGATTAAAAATCCCTCAGAATTTTCCACTGGAAAGTTTTATTAAAGGCTTGCAGTATAGTTAAATGTAGTTATACAACACTCTCTACTCTCATAGATACATATATATTTATGTATCTGTAAAATCAAACTACCTTGCTCCTGTTAAATGACATTTTGTATAACTTGAAAAAGAAAAAATCTTTAAAATACCATATAATTCTTTATATCACCCATGTTATATTTTTGTATCTTCTGTTTTCTTCAGCTCAACCAAATGCTTTCTTCTCCCAAAAATCCCCCAAACCAAATCCAGAAGGACCAGTCAGCTTCACTGATTCCTGTCATCATGTCTGCATGGAAACATTTATCCAAGCATAATCGGTTTTGCACCATGACAATATTTAACTCAGCTTGAGAAAACCAGTTTGATGTTCACAAACACCAGTTTGATGCTGTGAGCTGGGGTGAGGCTTGCCTTGCTGCCTGGGTGTCTCTATTTTGCACTCAGCTGGCCTGTGAGACAGGGACTGTCCTGGGAGAGGGAGCACTGGTTTCCCTGCTGCCATGTCCTGGAGCATGGCAGTGCTCAGCCTGGGCTGTGGTGTGTGGTGATGAGTTTTGTCAGGACAGTGCAAGTTGGAGCTGACAGCAGCCCAGTGAGCCTGAACCCTGAAAATGTTCTGGGAGAGAGGCAAGGTGCAGTTCTTTGCTCTCTTCCTGAGGTGGCACCATGTGTCCTGCAGGGCTTTGCTCATAGCTGGGGCATGCACAGGACCCCTGTTTGTGAGGATCAGGGATCTGTTTAAACATTGTTGTGTTCTTGGTGACGTAAAATGAGAGGTGTGACTCCTGCAGTTCAGGCAGGGGTGCCCAGGTCAAACATCAGCTTAGTGAGGAGCACAGCCAGAGCCCTAGGGCTACAGTGGGGCAGTGGATGTGGCCAGAGAAGAGCTGCATTCATCCCTAGGCAGCAGCAAACTCTGTGCCACAAGTGGTCATATGGAAATACACGCTTCACCTACAGGTGTATGTCCACAACATTTTAGGCAAGTGTAGATGGTGGCAAAGATACACTCTTTAACTTGTTGCAAGCTGGCAGGGTTACATTGTACCCACATTTTACAGGATGCTGAGAAACACTAAAAACCAGAACTCACTGATCGTTTTCATAGATGCTGAATCTCCATAGTTTGCAGACAGCAACTTGGGCAAACTTCTTTTCAATAAAAAGCCGTATATATTTCAGCACAGACAGGAGTTTTTCTTCGAATGGTAGATTTTTAACACATATCACCCTTGCCAGGCTGATTTTTCCTACCTCCACCTTGTGTCTGAATTTTATTTTTTCTCTACAAAGCCATGGAACATTGTAGCATGGACATAGCAATTTAGCTGGATAAATTATAATTTTTCTGTATGTGGCAATTCCAGCAGGTTAGCTTTAGGACCCAAGGATCTAGAATCTCAAGTTTTACTCCCAGCCATGCAATTGACTTGTGCTCTAACTTAAGGCAAGTTGGTTTTGCCTTCATTTTTTCTTTTTTCTTTTTTTTTGTTGCATCAACAGGAACCGGACACAATCTCACAGAGCTTAACTAGCGTTTGTAAAACATTTCAAGGTTTTTGGATGAAGACAGGAGTCATTCCATATGATGATCCTGAGGTCTAACAGCCAGGCTCAGGGACTGCCAACCTTCCTTGTGCGGAGCAGGAACTTGGACAATGGTATCAACCTGATAAATGGTCTGCTTGGTTCCCTTCTCTCCCTACCTCAGCCACCTGCATCAACCTCCAGTTTCCTCTCTTGCACTGATCATGTTAAAGCACTAGCTGTATTGATTTTAGAGCAAATATAATTGATTTTAGAGTAAATCTCCTAGAGATTGCAGGAGAGATTCAGAGTCCATTTAAATGACTAGGAACCCCTGATATGCTTCATTAGATCCAGGGTGAGCAGGGGCAACATTTGCAGCATAGTAATACCAAGCTCAACTATACATTGCTGGAATAACAGTGTCTACATCAGCCTCTATGGAGAAACCTGTAAACAGAGGAGAGTCACTGGGAAGTGGAACAAATGACTACAACATTCAGCTCTTGTGGAGCATAGTGTGACACATATGAATATGATACACCTCTGTGGTGCAGCCATTCATCAGTGAAGCTAAAAAGGTGTCATAGCTTTAGGAAAAAAAGAGAAAGAGGGCAGGAAAAATATTTCTATAAAATTTTAACATGTTCATGTTCAACATTTCTGCAGGTGCACCGATAGTAAGAGCTTTAAAAGTGCAGGTACTTCACAGATGATCTACTTATGTACCAGGGACTTTCTAATATAGCTATTGACATACAAACTAGTGCTTCCCAGAGCTGTTGGTAACTGCAAATCGTGGGTGTGAACTGGGCTATTTCTAACAGGATTTTAAAATTAGGTTCTCTTTATGCCTCTGGATTTCAGAGCTGATCCTGACCTTTGTGGTTTCTTTATTCCTCTTAACGTTGTTCTGCATTGTTTTGACTTCCTGTACTTCAAATTAGTATTTCAACAAGCTGTGTTTCATCTGAGTGCTCCTAACAACTGGCCTTGTAAGCCACTCATGTCTCTAGACTCATACCTGGGAGCTGAGAGCACTGTGAGGGGTGTCTGGGCATGGCAGTGGCTCTTGGTGCCAGCTGTACTGTTCAGCACTGGACATAGGGAGCAGGACCATGCTTGACCAGTCTCCCTATTGTGCCATGTGTATGACCAGCCATATAGATACACTTTTGCTGTGTCAGTGCTGCAGCAAACTCAGTGGAACAACACTGCCTGCACCAGGCTGTGGTGCAGTTCATATCAACCTCAGATTCTTAGGGGATCTTAGAGGCATCTAATGACCATCCCACCCAAGAGTCAGTCTGCCTTATGGTTTCCTTGCACAGCAGCAATGCAGCAAATGGTGCATTCACAGTGATCCCATCTGAGGAGAGTGTCCTCCTACAGGTTGCTTTTGCAGCAGCCAGCATTCAGGGCAGCTCCTGGTCTTGAGGGCTACATGCCTGTCAAGGCAACCCCGAGCTCGGCCATGCTCAGAGATCTGATCCACTGCCTGGTCTTATAACTCAGGCTTCACAGTGAACTTGTCTTTGGGTTTGCCACGTGCTGGCAGGAGGCTAAAATTAGCATCCTTTCCCAGCAGATAGTTAATGGAAATATTTTGGATGCAGACCTTCCAATTGGGTCATCAGTAGTGGGAAAATCTTCTGATGAGACTATTAATTCACCTGTCAGAGAGCAGATTGCCTTAAACAGGAGCTAACCAAAGCCCTGCCTGTAACTCGTTAGACTCAGTCAGTTCCTAGAAGAGCACAGGAGCCATTAGCACAAACAGCTCCCAGCCTTAGCTAGCCCAGCAGGTGGGGAAATGGCCTCTGCTGGCAGACCAGCACAAGGGCACTGTGTGCAAGGCAGAGCCTCCAACCCAGCTGGCAATCCTCAGCTTACCCCAAGCAGCACATGGGGTGCAGGCCTACAAAGAGGAATTGGTTAAGTTTAAAATGAATAATTCAATGTCCCTTTGATTTGTTTTAACTACTGCAGAATGTGTGTCCTGCCACGTTACTTCAACCTTGGAATGAAGTACAAATAGATGTGATTCAGACTCTAAATATTTAAAGCCAGAATCTAATCTTAGATACATTGTGTGTGCTGTCATCTCAACAATCTGCTAAAGAGAGACAATGATGGACAGCATGGATTGAAATTAAATTCAAGCTCTGTATGAAAAAACTTGCCCCGCTAGTTCACATGAATGATTAACCACAAAGAAACTTATGTCTGTCACTGACAGCAGTGCTCAAGTGTTCTTTGCCATCACTGTCTTTGTTAACTTTAGAAAAGAATAGTCTAAAACCACCTCACAGAGAAAGGACCACCTCCCCTTTCTCCCTATTTTCTTAAAGAGATGTAGCTAAACTATTAACTTTTTCCAGTTAAATGACAAACAAAACATTTCTAATCTTCCTTTCACTGAAAGGAAAGATAAAATCACAACCGTAACTTAAATTAAAAGCTATAATAGTACTTAGACAGTTACAGGCTCTTACTACAGATAGGCAGGTCAAAGCAATCAGCATATGAATCTTCACACACAGCCAGCAAAGCCATAACTTGACACAGCTCTCTGCCGAATATTATTGTAAGAGGAGTAAGCACACCAGGGCATGACCCTATTAAATACCAAACCTGTAGCTCCAAAATAGCACAAAACCTAGATGGATGATCTCATCTCCAGCAGTAATGTGCCAGAATACAAATAGAGGATTGTCACTGCTTCAAGAGCAAGGAAACAAAATAAGGCCATGTTAAAATTAGGGGTGGAATATACATTGACAGCTGAGCAGAAGAACCTGCTGCTGCTGAAAATGATGGCAGTCTTTCTGATCCCTTTGCTGGCCATTAAGGCCTCATTATGGGACTTTTGGATATCATAACTGTATAGCAGCCTCACAAGGCAAACATTAGTCCATTAAAAGAAGCAATGAAGCTAAACACCCACACCAAGCAAGTGAGCTATGGGAATCTAGTCTAAAAGCAAAATGATGTTAATATCTATGTCACTTTCTAGTTTAGGGCTAGCATAGTGCAGCCATCAGTCCAGGGTAGAGTGCTGCAGACTTTAGGTGGAGTTCAGACCAACTAAGAAGGGCCATTCATGCATCAGATGTGAATGTATGCACATCAGATATGAATGTATGCACATCAGATGTGAATGTATGCACATCAGATGTGAATAGTAATGTATATGTAGGGTACATTATTAACAAAACAAATGTTTTTACCTTAGACAGATGGCAATGTTTTATGTTTCAGTAAGGTTGTCTGCTCTAGCACAAAAAAATCCACTTCTATAATTTTCCAGTGAGCTGAGCCTGGGAGGGTCTGAGTGCCCATGGGGTGCTTTGGGTATGAAAAGTGTATGATTAATCCAGGCAGTGATTGTTTCCTTCTTTGGGCTTTCAGAGGAATGTGGCATTGTGGTTCAGAAAGTGCCACTGAAACACAAGGCGAAAACCCACACGAAGAAGGATCACATGAAGGAAGATGAGGAAAGCAGCCAGACTCACGATAATAGTATTCCAAATAACATCCTGGAGGCAGTTTTACAATTGTGAGCATTGCCATGGACCTAGATGTAGCTGCAGGAAACATGGATTTGGGTTTGTTTTAAATCCCATGGATTGGCATCCAGGCTCTGCAACTAGCAAGTATGATCTCTTACTGAATAGGAGCATAGCCACAGGAGAGAAAAGATTAAGGGTATCAAAGGAATACATTTTTTCATTTCACTCCTTTCTTATTACAGTAGATTAAAAGAAAAAAGTGAGTTTTGTTCAACATTCAATTTTGAGGACAATTAAATAAGCCAAAAACATTGTTCAGAATTAGAGCACTGAATAAAGGATTTCAAAAACACAGTGTGAGGTTCATGGTGGGATTTTTATTTCCTTTTAAGATGAGCCATATACAGCTGTATGAGATCTATTGTCCTCTGTTCCACTGAAGAAATAGTTTCTTTCTGAAGCATCCAATCTGTTAAGACACATAGGTTCTTTAAAAGCTTAAAAAAAGAAGGAAAGCACTCACTCTCTTCTGGTTCAAATGGCAATTATCTGAGAAGCAGCAAAGAAACAGGAATACATGGGTAAATGAAATAGCTTTTGATGGCCTGGCTATGAGTGACAGTAGGATTTGTCCTCTTTGGTAATGACATGCAGCAGCAAGCAGTATGCACCGGCAAGACAGAAGTCAGCCCTGACTGTCTGGTACAACAGCAGTGATCTTTCACAGCATAGATGGTTGTTACAAGCCTGCACAGGGGAAACCACTTTCTTCTCTAATGGATGGAGAAATGTTCCTTGATACTGAGGCAAAAGGGGACACCATTTAAAGAAAATGAAACCTTTGAAAACTTCCTTGTAACTGTGGGTCTGGAAAGTCTCTTTTCCTTCTCTTCTGCAGGATCTGTCAAACACCAAAAATTCCACCATCCCTTTTGGGCCCCATCAAGACAAAGGCTAAAAAAAAAAGGAGGCTAAAAGACCAACTCTAGTTTACAATTCCACCTTTCAGACTCATAATTCACCAACTGAAGGAGGGTTTTTCAAAATAAAAGATCACAGGCTAGGTATGTAGAGTCTGAGAAAAAAAACCCACTGATTATTATAGCTTGTGTGCTACTGTCATCCTCCAGGGAATCCTGTGCTCCAGGCAGATCTGGCAAAACAGACAACTAAGAGAGGAGCTTTGTGTGATGGAGAGCCTGGAATGCTTCAGGTGCAGAGTTTGACTGTATTGAGCTTGGAATGAAGGATGAAAGTAAGTCACAATGGCAATGGTGCTTACATTTCCAGTGCTTCAACTCTAGCCAAATTTCAACTCCTCTGAGTGTAAGGCAGAATAACACAGGACTCAAGTGAATGGTTTGTAGAAAAATGGCAGGCACACAACCTCCATCAAACCTCTGAAGCTGATTGTCTTAATGCTCTGAATAGTATCTCTAGACAGAGATAAAAAGGAAAAAAAAATCCAAACAATATTCCCTGGAAGTTTTTTCTAAGAGAAGACAGCAGACTTGGGAAAAGTCTTAAGAAATCTTTGTTGAAGATCAAATTCTTTAGAAAGAAACTCCTTAGTGAACTGTTACACCACATGCTTAGGTGCATATGGGAACCCTGATTAGAGCCATTATCAGGATAAATAGAGGTGTTGGAACCCTAGGAAGCATGTGAAAGAGGGGTTTATCAGATTCAGAGACTGGGTTTTTTTAGGCCATGTAGGGACATATCATCAGGGCATACTATGGCTGAAAATGGCTGTGTTACCAATAAGGCTGGAGAACCTGGAACGGTAAAGTATTAGCTACAAAATCTCAACAGTGCTGGTAAGTCCAGGGCAGATGAATTTCAAGCTCAGAGCCATTTTAAGTCTTTATACAGCTGGCTAAAAACCCTCCCATGTTACGACAGTTTGTGAATTTGTGAATTCCAGTTTGAATTTCTGAATTCCCTGTATAGTTTTGTTTATAGTGATGGCTCTGTTTATTTTCAAAAGGTTACCAGAAAGGCCAACTTTAGAGAGTGCATGGAAATACAGCTCGGACTCAGCAGACTCAGACTCAGAGACTCAGAGAAATGTGTCCAACACAGCAGGGTGCAGAAGAGGGAGGATCAAGTAGGGTGTAACAGAATGATCAGAGAAGTCATCTTCAGGAGACATTAGGAATGCCTCACATATATCTGCTAGCTGAGGTCCTCTCCACCCATAACCACTTGCTTATAAATCTATAGCATATAGATGACTGCAAAAAGTAAGGTGTCAGAGGGAAACCTGGCACTAAGGAATAGAGAGTGAATTCCTGGCCAGAGACAAAAACCCCATTCCTATTCAGCTGGGTGAGTAACTACATATTAAACTAGCAGGTGCAGGGACCTTGTCCCATCCTAAGAGATCTCTATTTGTATGTTTGCTGGTGAGGAGGCAAGCAAAGCCTTGGAGAGACTGCTGTCAGCAATGGGATTCAGACTTGCTGGTGGTGGTGGTCAAATGCCTGTACCAGCCTCCAATCTAGGTCTGGGAGATGTCCAAGCAAAAGAACTTTGCTCACAGCTCCTGCTGTGGAGTAAAGTGATTCCTGTTTGGCAGCAAGAGGGTTCTTGTGCTTTAAGAAGTGTCCCTTAGAAGAGCTTCAGAAGAGGTGAAAAGGAGAGAGACCCCCAGTGAACTTTTTCCTTTTATCTCGTAGATGAACCAGATATCAGGAGTAGCATACACCAAATGAGGCGCACAAAGGTTTTAAGAATCAAATTGCTAAAATGTAAAGAAAACTGAAGCCAAAAACTAGGCCTGGACAAACAGAGCACAAGAGTGGAAAAACAAGCATTGGGGGAGCTTAGCCAAAAGGGAAAATAATAAAATAAATGAGCTCAGTTCTTCAATTCAAATTCCAACTTTGTGCTTTCAGAATGGAGGAACTTGAAGAAATTGAAGAACTGGCATTAAGTTTCTTTGTAGCTGCAGCTGCTCACAGTTATCTGCCTCTGTGCTCCCTGGCAGGCGGCACTGCAGCACCGACAGCCTGCAAATTTCCCAGGGTGTGGGAAAAGGGCACCAAGAATGACTGATGGATCCATCATGGACTCGCACACGCCAGCAGACACACGCCGGCTGCCTCACAGGTAGAATCCAGCCAGAGCAGTGCTGCACCCCAAAGCCACAGCCTGCAACGGCTCTGTGTCAAGTCACTGGTGATGGGGGACATATAATGTTCCCTCTGAAAGCCCTACTTGCTCAAGCAGGGCTTTCTGGTCTCTCTGGAGAGATGCTGCTGAGCCTGTACTTTAATTGGCTTTCAGGTCCCAAGATATATCAGGCAAGAAGACCTCACTCTAGTATGCTGCACTACATCCTTGCTTCTCCAGAGTACTGTCATTTTTCAGAGCAAATGCCAATAAAAAGGGCATGATGTCAGGCATTCCATCTGCAGGATGTGCTGTGCTCCTCCGTTCCCAACCACAGACTGATGGACGCTGCTGCTCCATTGCTCCCGGAGGGAGCATTACAAATCCTTTCAACACCCATCCCCCCGGTTTCAGTAAAGATCCACTGACACTTGGTGGAAAAAACAACAATGTATTTGATTTACAATTAACAGGATTTACAAATAATGAAAAAGAAACAGATTAGCCATGAAATTAGGATGCTTTTGTTGATGAAAGAATAACTGGCAAAGCACCTTCCTGTAGAAGTCATATAGCTCAGTCCTAAACAGTATAAAATAACTTACAGCCCAGGCAGGTTCAGGAATGATTATAGACAAATGTAAGAAATTGAGTACAAAACAAAAAAATTGCTCACAGCCTATTGGGCAGGAAACCAGTTCTGGTGAGGCTTTTGATTTTCAGAAACTGAAGGAAAGGCCCACTGACAAATACCAGGAAATATTCAAAAAAGGAGGAAAAAAAAATATTAACAGACAGTAAAAGTCAGTGTGTGACAACCTACCCAGGCAGGGAGAGGCGGGCGGCAGACACTGCATTAGCTTGCTGAGAGTCAGCACAGTCCGGGTGCTTGGCAGGACAATGAACGAAGGAGTACAGATGGCAGCACTTCATTAAAATGCTACTTTACTGCCAAAAACTTGCAAGACAAAGAGAAGCAAAGTTCTCTGATGTGCAATACAGCAATTTAAGAAGACGTACCTAACTTTTTGATTTGTACGGAGCTTACCTATATTGTAAACACACACTTTCTGACAAGTTATTTCAATTTTCTTTGCTATGGATTATAGTGTGTATTCAATCAAATGCAGCATTCCAAGGCTCAAAACTGACCAAGTGGTTTTCAATAGATGGGTATATGATTTTTCCAATATCATACTAGTATTTTACATCACAGATACAATAAAAACAAGTGATGGTATTTCTAGGACAGTTCCAAGATTCAAATAAAAAATCATCAGAACCATTCTAAAATAGGATATTATACATAATCAAATCATGTTAAACGGCACACTCTCGGCAAGCAGCTAATTACAAGCATTCTGCTGGTCATGTTTTTCACACAAAAGTCATTCAATAGCACATAAATACTTATTTTTCTGATCTGCTTCTTTTTACAAAACCATTCATCAGATTCACAGAATTAGTACAAGTAAGGCACATTAGCATATATCATAAAACTCACAATAATAACAAAGAGTTTTAAAGTTTTAAAGAGTAATTCCTTCTTTGCAGAGATTTCTGAACTGAACAAGACTTCATCAGTAGAACTCTTCTACATTGACATTACTCTTATTTCTCTCACAGCCAACTGTGGTGGGTGCAATACTGTGCATCACCATCAAGATAAATAATTAAATTTAGAACCATGTGTAGTAGCAAATCCCATTTTTAGATCTTGCAGAGAAATTGGACACTTTGTTCACTATGTTCATTATGAGCACAGATCAAGTTTTAGAGCTCTGTGGAAGTCGATTTCCAGTTATCAAAATAAAAGGGGATATTGCATGTGTCTCTGAGTATGTTATTGTTTTCCTAGTACAAATATTGCTTAAGGTAGAAAGGATGCTATAGTATTGAATTTACTTGCATAATGAATCCTAAATGCTGATGTCTCAGATTCTACTAAATCAAATGAACTATAGGATTTTCTTCTTCCATCCCCACCCTGCCCCCAACCAAAGGACTCTCTTTCCCACAGAAGATTCATTTACACACAACACAGCTTTTAATTAGAAGCATAATTTACAGTAAAAATTCTTTACATTACACCTCTGCTATCAAAAAACCATGAAATCTTTCATTTAAAGTTGTAATTATACATTAAAAAATAGAACACTATTTCCTTAACAGGAAGAATGAATTTGAACATCTTCAGATCAGATTTCTTTATTGCGGCTTTTGAGTCAAAGGTCAGTCACTTTATTCTCTAGCGCAGCTGCTATTTGTTGTAAACGGAAGGCAAGCTGCATTTTTTGTGCAGCTGGATCCTCTTCAAGTGCATTTATAATCTGGAAGATATAAACACAGAAAGTTTAGAATAATTTAACTTAAAATGTATGACATAATTCTGAGACCAAGTGTTTGGTGCTACTCTGGTTGTAAAGTTTCTTTTGCATTCACTCTGTACCAAAGTCCATCTATTAGGCCTCATGTTCTATTTTTTCACAAGGACAATAAAAATTATTGTCTCTGTTACTTTATCTAAGTTGCTGTAATGTTTCCCATTCTGCTGGGATACAAGCAAATTAATAGGTAGTACTTTATCTTGTAAAAGATTACATTCCAAGATGAAACAGGCAGGGGAAGGATTTCCTTAGAGCTATTTAAGAAACAGTGCTTTTACTTACAGTGCACCCTACAAAGCTTAAGGGTCATTTACCATCAGGAATTATATCCCATCCCCATGAGCTTTAGTTATGAGAGGCTCCTGGGTGGTCCATGCACAGGCATATGGTAGGACAACGCAAGGTCTCCTGTGTCTGTAGGCAATATGAGGACTAAAGCCAGCAGCTCCCTTTTGGCTCTCACCAAGAAGTGCCAAGGCTCTGGCCCAGCACAACACAGTTCAGGAAGGCAAAGAGCTCCTCAGAGGAGCCCCCAGCATCCTACAGCCTCTGCTGTACAGAACATATATAAGAGGATACGACTCTTAAGACACAAGGGATTTGAAAACAAGAGCCAGTAAATGTCAGCTGTTATGAGAAGGCTTCTCTTCAAATAGAGTTTTTTAGGGCTTCCCAGATCAAATTTGAAAGGTTTAGAAAGGTTTTCATTTCCACCATCCTTTAGGAAAACTTTCCCACCAGCTATTAGATTTCTCCATTAAAAAAATGTGTTACATGACAAAACCATTCCTTTTCTAGAACTGGCTTTATTAATATAAGTCTGACAGTGTAATCAAGCAGAAATCTTTAGCACTGTTTAAATACTATATAAACTTGCAAGTACAAGGACTGGAAAAATAGAATTTGCCTGTCACTACCTGTGGTTCTTATTCTTGAACATCACTGACAACGGAGATTAATGCAGTCAGAATCAATGTAGCCAGTAATTTTACTTTGAAGGGCTGGTTTAGTGTTTGCATTTCCAACACTGGAGCAAATTTGTTTAGAAATAATTATTTTAATGAATTTGTTTTTAAAGCGTGAAAATATTTTTACAAGACCGACTTAATAAACACTTATTGCAGTACTTAAACTGGGCCTAATTAAATTTGATATTGTTTCCTTAATTTAAACAATTATATCTAGCTGTAACTCCTCAAATCTAGACTAAATAATTCATGATTATCTCTACTGGTGAATATATCCTTCATATAAATGTGGACAATTAGAATGTATCCACTTAGTCATTGTCAAGCCCTGCAGAGATGCAGAAGGTACAGCACATGCTGGGAACCACTGTGTCAGTAATAAAGACAAGGGCGGCTGCAAAATGTTCCAATTTATGCAAATTAAAACATTTTCATGGAAAATAAATAAGCTTGATTAATTTTACTGAATGGTTCTTGACAGATTATCTCCACAATTCTGAATTAGCAGCCTTTTCATCAGATGCAGCTCATTGTTACACAGTGATGTACATGGAAGGGAAGAGCTGCAGCTATGTACTGGGGTGTGCTGGCCTGCCACTGATGAAGTCCCACAGGCTGGTGACTCTGCCTGAGGTGTGGATGAATCAGGGATTTACAGTTCATCTGTCATTCAGGGTCCCCGAGTGTTTTTGTAAGAGGTCAAACTACGGACACATTTGGGAAGGTGCTGAAAGCCAGCTTAGCCCCGGGGATGAGGGGTGAGGGAGTGCCACGGGGTTGGCCTACATTCCTGTGTCTGCCTCTCCCACTGCCCGTCACTGCAAGACTTCTCAGGGCGATCTGATTTGCCCTGTTGCAGCTGTTTAAAAGCTGTGGCAGGCTGGCTGCTCCTGCATAAAGCAGCTGCGCTGAAGGATGCAACTCACTGTCTTTAGTGCTAAATATAAGTGAAAGCATGAACTGTGCTGAGGTGCAAGACTAACCAAATAGAGCTTACATGTGCTGTGCTCCTTTTTGATTAGGCATCTGTTCTTACTTGTTTTAATTCTGAGAGTTTTCTGGAGGCATTCATTTCCATGGAAACCTTTGAATAAAAGTTTCCTTCTCTCTTTTTGTTTTCAGATTAAGTTTGGAGAGCCATGGCCACAGCCCAGCTACTCTGGGATATTCTTTGTCCCCCTTCCCACAGGGTGTGAAAAACCTAAGAAACTTTTAAAACTGGAGCTGTGAGCTTGCTTTTGAATCAGGCAACATTCAACAGTTAGTCTGCTTAGGCAGGCACTTCACTGGGCATGGCAAAACAGGGATGGTACCATGCAAAGAAGTTTAAAGTGCATTTTACCTAATAAAAAGGACATGGCTCCAACTCCTACAAGCAAAACAAGTTTAATGAATTGTTCCTAATAAAAAAGCACCTGTCATGGAACCTGACAACTTTTTGCTCGGTGACATTCTTATATACTTATTAGGATGTTAGAACTGAAGAGAAATGGTTTTTAAATCTATTTCTCTTTCAGATCTTGTTAAACTATCCGTTAAACTATCCCTGCCAAAACCAGATAGCCACAACGAAATTCTTCATTTATAAGGACATTCTCTTGACCAGTGTAATTGCCAAGCAGGGTATATAACTGCAAGATTTTTGTTCAGCACTGCTTTGACCTGATTATTCAATGAAATCCAGAAGTCACACCTTTAGACTAATGTTAGCCTTTTACCACTGATATGAAAACATGAATATGTTTCATGAGCATGAAAACAAAAGCCATAACTTACCTCATCATAGTATTTGTTAGTGTACTGGTAGAGTTGGTGTAGAGCCACAAGCGTGTTTAAGGAATCGGTATGTGCCTGTTAACACAAGCAGGCAGCAAGCATCAAAATAGGATCACACACAGCTGAAAGTTATGCACATGCACAACTACTGGGTTCAATTGAAAAGAATTTCCAAATGCAAGCTCTGTGTTTAACTTCTGTGAAATGACACTTTGGGCAGAGAAAAGGAGTGAGAAAACTTTTGTTTGGTGATTTTTAAATCAAGACTTTCCCTCTGGTATTTTTCCAGCCTGCTCACAACTCAGCATTGAAGGTAGAAGATATTTTGAACTCTGAAAGTCAAACCACAGGCTACAGCTCAAACATCTGTTAGCAGCATGAGTGTGAAAAGCTAAAGCATTTACTCAGTACAATCTACATGTTGTCTAGATATTAAGCATTGGTTCTGACATAGTCATCATGGGTGTTTGAAATCCTTTCTCCAGCTCTTTTTACATCCTGGAAATTATTTACACCCTACAGCAAAGGTGTAACTCATCAATATCATGATCATATGTACATTTGGGAAAAGCCACCCAAATCATGAAGACAGAAAGGTGGGGTGGGGGAGGGGGAGAGGGTGTGGAGAGAAGAGAGAGAAAAGACTTCAAATGAAGCAGGAAATAAGCCTTCAATTACCTCATCTTCCCCTGCCCCCACACATATGACTTATTTAGTGAATGTGCTCTACCTGTCTGAACAGATGTTCTTCATTCAAATGTGTAGGATTCAAGTCTCTAACTATGCCTTTAGTATCTTAAGTTAGTTAAGAAAATGAAGAATTGCAAAATATTGCTACTGGCATAAATGATTACCCAAGGGATAAAGCAGCAGAGAACCATCCATCTTCCCTTGCTCTATAAAAGTCACTTTTAGAGCCGGTCAAAATTTGCAGTGTTCAATCACTCCTTCCATATTAATTTTTATGATAATTTATAATAAAAATAGAAAGGAAGAACATATCCTGCTGATGTTAAATATTATACTGAATTTACTTTTAATCACCAAATGTTCTAATTTTATATGCATCTCAATTTATTTAATAAATAAAGTGAAATGTAAAATGAAATGTCACTGCAGAGGAGTTTTGCAGTGAATGACTGAAAATAGAAATGCTCTCATGAAGATGTTGATCTGCAAAATGTTAGGTCCTAAGGGCACTGAAATAAACAAACCGCAAAAAATTCCCCAAACATCCTCCTTACGCTAGAGCTCTTCAACTAAATTAAGCAAACGAGCAAACCAGCCAGTAAATACACTGCCTTCTTGCTCAGGCTAAACAACATCTTTAGGACTGGTGAGGGACTCTCCTGGTTCTCCAAGTTAAATAAAGTGC
Organism: Thryothorus ludovicianus; assembly: GCA_013397245.1. Taxonomy (NCBI): domain Eukaryota; kingdom Metazoa; phylum Chordata; class Aves; order Passeriformes; family Certhiidae; genus Thryothorus; species Thryothorus ludovicianus. The sequence continues at coordinate 1,015,721 of VZTB01010555.1, forward strand.
TTCAAAGGCAAGAGCGTGCTTGAGCGGGGCTGAGCTGCAGAGCAGACAGGGTCTTTCAAGACTGAAGCAGGTTTTGTAATGACTTTGTTCCACCCATCTCCAACCAGATAGTCCCAGATAGCAACCACCCCCCTCTGCTCTTCTCCACGTGAGGTAAACCAAATAACCTACAATGCAAAGACTGCCACTGAGCAAGCACAGGATGAACTTCTCACATGTAGCATAAAGCAGAAGTATTGCCCCTGTACAGACAATTCTAAAATATGCTGCACTTAATGTTCATGCCTCTTCTTTAATTTCTGGAATCTAATTGTTGCTGTGGCAGTGCTGTGAATTCAGTCACTACTCATTATCAGTATGATCAATGCTAAAAATCCTCTATACATTATGGAGAGAAAGCACAGTTCAAGAGTGCTATAATTTTTCCACAATGGATGTGAAAAATCCAAACACTGAGCTCTATTCCCTGCATAACTCAGATAGATCAGTGACAATAAGGATTCTTGATTCCATTCAATAATCAACATTTCAAAGGTCTAACAGGCATTTATGAAATAACTCATCTCATATTTGCACATACATAAAACCCCATTTGTTGAGATAGAAAGAGAAGACAAAACCCCTACTTGGCTAAAATTTCACCACAAGAAAATGGATTATATTCTTACCCTAGAAATCTCTGCTAGATGAGTATTCATGTCTTGGTCACTCACTGGTACCATCTGACGAATACCTTTGTAGTAACTGGAAGAGATTAAAAATTATTTTCAATTAGGTGAAATAAACTGTGTCTTTCTGGTAATTCTACCATTATTACAAACATGTTTCTTTACTAATATAGGAGATACTCTACCACAACAGGCCAATGATTCCTTCAGTAATCTTGCCTTCCAACATTAGTACTTTTGCAATAGAGGCAAATCATATGTGATTTTACAGAAATGTACCACAGGAAAAAAAATATAATTGCAGGTAATGATTATTTTAGGTCTTTAAACTGGCAAGAGTTTTGTTTTGTGGCAGCTCTTCCATGATATTAACAGAAATTCCAGTTAGTAATGAATAAAGTCAGAGACAGAATAGAAAAGAAATGTTTCTGAAAATGTTTTCAGGATTTAGTCTCTACTGAGTTATGGAAGTGCAGCATTTGTTAGACAAATTGTATGGATAGTAACTTTGGCTGCATTAAACACTATCATATTTTCTCCTGAATAAATCTATTCATCTGTCTGTATTGACAAGAATATGCATTGGATTGTAATGGAGCTCTATCTCAACTCTGCCAATGCCACCACCAAGGGGATCTTTAAAAATTTGGGTGTAAAATTTTTAATATTTGACAGCTGACTTTGATTATATCAACAATTTCTTTTTCCTCCTACACAGGCTTAAAATCTTAACAATAACCTGAAAAACCATGAAAAGAGTTGATACTTACTCTTCCACCATTTTCTTATAGTTAGAGATTTCTTTCGCATAAAGTAATTTATTACTTGGAGAATCCTGAAAAATTGAGAATACAGAAAAATATAGTTATTTATGAGCATTTCTAGGAAGCAAAAGAAAGTAAAAAATGTAACATCAAGCCTTTATATTCACATACACTTGAGCTTTACGGATGTTAACATTTGGATACTTACTAACATGGTGGGATTGTTTCCTAAAAAGATGATATTTACACGTGGCATTAGTGCTGAGTTTTACAAATGTATATAAATTATTGGTGGGCCTGAAATAATCAGTTTTCAAACATGCTTTTTATAAAAGCAGTTGGTATTGTCTCCTTTTTCAATAGTATCACTTGGCAGACTACACAGAAATACTGACAGTTCACCTACCTGTTAAGTGGTGAAATGTTAACTTCATTATAAAGCTAAAAGGAAATGATCAAGGCTGTATTTCCTCAGAGAATGGGTATTGTCTGTGAGGATGCCCTTTGTCTTGTCAGGCATGAGCATAGTCAGGATGTAGAATGCAAATCACTTACTCTGCTTAATTTGTGCTCTGTTCTTGTGCAAGCATCCATGAAAGTCTGTGCAATGACTGACAAGGAAGCATCCACTACTTCATGAACATGAACATCAAAGATGAAATGGGGATTTTTCAGTATGTTTACCCAGAATCTAAGAGGCAGGCTGCAAAGCAAGGAAAAAGAGAAATAATACTTTTTACACAATAAATATTTTACAACAAGAAAATCACATGAAATAAAGTATGGGCTTTGCATTTTGATCTCCTCACAACAGTGGTATTTAATTTTATATTTCAACATTTATATGAGCTTGCCTGGGTTCCATGCCTGAAAACAAACTCTTTACATCTCTCAGAAAAACTCATACGAGAAGAATCTTGAGTGTCCCAAAAGAGCAAGGAAGGTTGTATGTCTGGTCAGAGAAAGTATTAAGTAGTATGTATTAGATTTTGTGATTTGACAGGTAAATCTAGTCCCACTTGCCTCTTGCTTTCCTCTTCTCTGAGGAAAGACAAAAAGTAAAACATGGTAAATCTGCCAGTGACAATCCCATAAGTAAACTGGTTTCATGTTTTGCCACTTCTAGGCTTACAGGGAATCTTTTTCATCACACAAACATATTATTTCAATTAAAATTATTCTGAGGGTTATAAATTAAATTTACTTTGATTTTTGGTAAGAGTGCTAGTATACACCTGAGAATTATACTCTTACTTCTCTGCCATACAAGTATGACTCTGTTCATACAATACCTGTTCGTTTTCCAGATGTGAATGGTGTCTTCATCCTTGATGTCATGTTTTTCTGCTTGCTCATCAAGAAAGTCAAAGAAGTATTTCACAGCTGGTGGCACCACATGGTTTGAGTTGAGCACACTATGAAAAAAGTCATCTACAAACTGCTGAAGTGTCCCCTAAAAGCAAATTTTAAAAAATCAGTTACATTTGCCTTATAAGCTGAACTCAGCATCTTTCATTCCTTCAGAGAGAATCCAGTTGCTGTTGCTGATGGCCTTTGTCCTGAGTGCTAAGAATGACAAAAAGCAAACAATATCTTAGAGCAGTGACTTTGTAAACTGCCAACACAGTAAAGACCTTCTAGAGCACAATGTTATGTTCTAGACTCAAAGGTTGTGACTTCACCAGAGGTCCTATGGTTTGCACAGAAAGGTGTGCCTTCTGCTTGACAGAAGAAGCAGAAATTGGTTGTTACATTTATCCTTCAGGGTCATTGTGCACATGAAATAATTTTTGGTCACTCCCTAATGGTTTTGCAGCTTCCCACATCCAGTTTTTCTGACACCAGAGCACTGCAATTTTTTAAAAAGAGACTGAGTGGAAGAAGTACCAGTGAGCATTTGCCCTTTTTGTTTAAGGGCAAGCACATGGGCCTTGTCAGACACCCAGTCTGACTCAGCTTCATGAGATCCACGAAGCCCAAGAAATGAAGTGTCCAGGAAGGGCTGTGCTCTCGGATTTCGGTATTTGTGTGGACCTTAGGAATGGCAACCTCAGAGACTGTCCCCTTGTTTTAGAGTGGACCCTGTTGAGGCCACATAGAGTTCATCCCCTGATTGGCCCTACAGACACTTTTGAAGGGCTGCATCCTCTTTCCAACCATGACTCCAGCTGACAACCTCCGAAGAGGGAAGGGACCCAGATGGCAAGGAGCTCTAAGACATTCTACTGTCAGCCAGAACACACAAGTCCCAGGGTTGAAGGCATAGCTGTGATCTCAGCTGAAACACCTCACCAACATTTTATGAGTCAGTAAAGCTCCAGTAGTAATCTATAAAATGGCTGTTGGGAATACAAACAGTGGCTTTATTAATAGACAAAAGGGATGCAAGCATCTTTTTGGCTCTTCATCCTGAGCCTGTGTCATCTATCTGAAGACTTTCCTTCATATCCACTTCCATGCTGGGACATGTGGCCTTAGCTGGAGCCACACTGTCTTCATTTTCACAAAAGTGGCTTGGCTTTGTGGTCATTAACCACATTTTTCTAAATTCTTTCTCCAAGGAGAAATGTTTCAAAAAATTATTTTGTTCATTATCACCTCTGCAGTACAGGCACTAAAAATACTCTAAAAGGACTATTATTATTTGGAAACTTTTTTTTTTGGGTTTTACTGGAATGTTGATCACATACAAGAACAGGGAAATATAAGGCTCTGTAGGAGTTTATAAAGCATTCAGTTCAAAAGAAAACCCAGCAAAGTAAACAGGTGACACAGAGCAGAATATCAATCTTTGCCTTGCAAGGAAAATCCTTATTTAACGATCATGTAATCATGGTTCTCAGCTTTGATCAGTTGTACTTTATCTCTTTCCCAGTAATGTTCCTCAGGGCATATTAATCACTTGAAGCCTTGAACACCAGCTTGTATGTACATGACACGTACTGCAAATCACAGCCGAACACGTGACTAATGTTTGCATCTATTTCTTCAGTTGTGTCTCAAATTCTGTAGAAGGAAGGTGTAACTGCAGCACACCTGAGCCCTACCTTCACAGAAAGAAGTCTGGTCAGGTAGATTTCTGTAATAGCTTTGGTCCTCTCTTTTTCTTTCACACTGCCCCGCTTTGATTTGCCTTCATCCATTTCATCCACTGGCCTGACTAGATGCCAGACCTTATTTTCATCTTCCAGGAGTGCATGCCCTAGAAACAGTAATTGCAATAATTATAAAAAACACCCAACCCCAAAACAGCAACACAAAGGCAATCATATACATATATATATGTTCCCTATCCTTAACATACCTGTTCCTCTTGCCAAGGGGATCTAGATTACTCTATTCCTGTCTAACATACACAACTCCAGTACTACATGTTCAGAGTTGAAAAAGCTTGCTTTTGTCAAGATCAAAGAGAGAGAAAAGAATCACGCAATAGGAAAACTCCTATTTGGTCATTGTCCTGGTTCAAGCCAGGACAGGGATAATTTTTGCAGTAGCTAGGAGGGGTCATGGCTGGGATGCAGACGTTGTTTTATATGACCTCGTGTCATTGTCAAAGGTGGAGAGAAGGGACTCTCCTCTGGGGAGAAGGGAGTGGAGTAAGGGTAGAGGGAGCAGTGGGGTAATGCCAGTTTCAAGCTGGAGGGAGCAGTGGGAGTAGCATGACAGAGAAAGCAGTCAGGGACTGTCTGTTGTTGGGGGTTTCCATGGTGAGCAAAACGTTTTTTTTTTCTTGTGTCATTAGTTTTCTTATCTCATTGCTGTTTCCAGAAAATTGTTTTTATCTCAACCCATGATTTTTACCTTTTGTGTCTCCCATTGTCCTCTCCATCCCACTGCAGGGGAGGAGGAGGTGGAGTGGTAAATGAGTAAGCAGTGCATGGCTTGGAATGGCAGAAGACTAAATTGGAGAATGCCACTCCTAAATCACAACAGTCATGTAAACACAGTATGTATGCTTTGAGGTTCACACAATCAAATTCTTTACTTCTTTGTGAATTCTCAAAGACATGATCAAGTTATAGAATCTTAGCTAGGTCTGACCTTATAGCCACCACAGAAATACCAATTGCAGCCTACTCCTGGTACTACCTTTTTTCTAGGTAACACCATTACAATTCACATCTTTACCCCAGTTGCTGAGGTCAAAGTATGGTACCTCAGTTTAAACCTTTCTTTTATCAGCATTTGATAAGCACCACTTGACTTAGTAGCTGAGAGGAGGAAAAATACATCCCTTCACTGAGATGACATGAAGTCCAGCAGCAGAGGTAATGACTGAAGCAAATTCATACCCATTATAATAAGATTTCTTAAAAATTTGTTCATCAGTATTCTTAGTTTAAACCAGAGGGAGACCCTCACATCAGGTCTGTTACAATAAAGCAGAAACAGGAGTAAGCACTTGAGTGATAATGACAGCTCATCTGGTTACAGTGCCTCACTGTGCTACCTGGGGCTTGACCAGCAATCACAGAGTTTTGCATTTCAGCATCAACATTATTATTCAGACAAACTCCATGCCTAAGGATCTTCTGAACCAGACAGTTCTAAAAGAGATGATACAATTGTTTTAACTTGCCCTTAGTATTCCTTGAAAAGGGTTTCTGTTTCACTTTCAGACCTCCTGCTTTTGTTCGTTCTTCCTTTAATTTCTGAATTTTTGCATCTACCAGGCATAGCCCCTAAAGTCAGTGTCGCTTTTCCAGTGAAAGTTATAGAATCAGTACATTTAAAATCATTGATATCTTAAAAATATAGAAGTTATTTTTCCTATATAAATTGTGATTCAGCCCCGCTGCACAAATTATTTTGCATTCTGCTAAACTTTATGCCTTAATATACACCTCTAACATAACTGAATCCCAGTAACAGTACAAAATACCAGCTTTCAATTGAATTAACTTTGACAATAATCATTTATTAACTAAGTTCCTTAACAGCTATGTAGAATTTCCCAGTTTGCATGTACATGCAATATTTTACATCACAGGGGAAAATAACATTTAAGAATAATCTGGCTACACCAGCACTTTTGCTTGAATCTACTTTATATATTCTCATGAAAAACATTAGTTATGCAGACTTCTGGGACATTTACTTCTTTTTAACAAGGTAGGGAATAAATATAAATCCCACATTAAATCACATTTTCCTTTGAGAGTCCTTAATTCAACTTGGAAGTTCATGTGAATGAAGCCAGAAAAAATAAAAACTATCACTTTATTTTGGAGCAGTTGTGATTTCACAATAGATGACATCATGTCAATCAGCTGCCAGTACAATAAGAACCACTGCTGGGCATGAAGTATGGAATTTCTTTTGCAATCCCTGTCACTTACTTTTGGAAATTAACAGATCAAATCATGCAGTTAGACCAGAAACTATATCCTAGCCTTATGTCATTGTATACTCTTGCTTCCTCCTTTGAATCAAAGGAATTTATTCTCTCTTTACCCTCCAGTAAAGATCTAGTTTAACTTTGGACAGAAGAGCAAACAGCTAAAGGGGTTTCCACTGAGATTACTGGCTCTTACATGCAACTGAATTTGTTCCATGTTTGTTTAACAACAGCAGAACTAGCTACTAGTGGAATAGTAGTTCTTTCATAAGAAAGTAAGGGTTAAGAGACTACAGCTCAATTAGATGAACTTCTGCAACCCGAAGATCTCACTTCATTGCTATAAATAGCAGGAAGATAGAGGAAGAGAAATTCAGAACATCAACTAAAAAAACATGTTAGCAATATGGTTGCTAAGAGAAAATAACAGTTCCATGAGATAATATTTTCCTCAATGGGAAAGTAGGAAATTAAGAAGATAACAGAGTGGGGAAATACATCCTTTTTATCTCCTTATTCACACTAAGCATCAAGCTGTAAGCAGGAAGAAGCTTGTGTCCAGGAGGTCAAATGCTTCCCCCTGAGCTCTTTGTCTTGGCAGATGGGCATTCTTTGGCCAATATAAAATAATTATTGAGGTGATGGGGGGAGTGTTAATGGCAAAAATAGACTAATTATAGTGGTAGAAAACACAATGTAAATATCAGGCAATGCAGCCCCTTTCCCCTTGTGCAACCTGCAGCAAATTATCTTCCTTCCAGTCTCTCCTACCCCATAAATACTGGTCCATGGAGATGAAGGAAGGGCTGCCCTAACAAATCTGCCAATTAGCATTTCTGATCTGCAACCCTGTGTCTATTTTTATTCAGAATTAAAAAAATGAAAAAAATCAAACAAAACAAAAAAACCCACAAAACCAAATATCAAGACCCTAATATAACACCCAGAATAACAGAATGTGTTGTTTTGGTTTATAGTTCAGTGCAGAAATACTAGTATGAAATCACTGAAACCATTCTCGTTCTTGATACAAATTAGTAACTGCATTTATTGTATCCAGAAGCAAAAGATGCTGCATTTAATTTGCCACAATCTCCAGCTTCCAGTGTCTTCCTGTTAGAAGCTCTGAATAAAAGCAGCATAGAAGCAATGCCAGGTTTTAGAGCAACATCTCTGGACATGGTTTTACATTTTCGGTCAGTGCAAAGCCTCCTACTTTGGCTGACAGTCAATGGCTTCAGCTGACACTTCTCAATGCAAAAGGTGCAAGTTAATGAGACTGAATAAAAGGAAATCCACTTTGTCACAAGCCTCATTCATAGTCAGGATAAGATTTCTTTTTATTCAAACCCTGTAAATCCCTGTGCCATATAAATGTGTATGTGTAGGAGGGGAAGCCTCTGATCCTCTCTCCCTTTTATACAGTGTCTCACAAATCACAGTCACAGCAGGCTCTCACTTTGTACCAGCTCTGTAATATTTTATAGCTTTCCAACAGAACAAGTTGTCACCAGATAGCTCTGAGGACCCCACAATGCTAAAGAAAGCAGGGTAGCTTGGCATGAAACACTGTCACCCCAAATTTGTACACCACCATGGTGCAGGACATGTGTGGAGAAGAAACATGGCGGAAGCTGTTTGCACTTGATACTTTGGGGTCTGAATTCTTTGCAGACTTCTCTCTCACATACAAGAGCCCTTGTGTGACAGCACCATCTCCAGAAGTCTGCTTTTCCAATTTAGTATACCACACAGATAACTAAGGAATTTACCTTGGAGTACAGATTACTTGTTCAAAGAGCTTCATCATACTGAATAATATTGAATAATGTAATTGCAGAGAAGGAGGAAAGGAAAGAAACCTAACCCAAGAAAAAAGAAAAAAAGAAAAAGCATGTGAGCTGGTCTTCCACTGCCTGATACAAGGGTAGAGAGGTGAGGAAGATGAAGATTGGCAGTCCAGAACAGAAGGCTGACCTCTGTCCTATATTAAGAAAACAAAGGAAGTTAGGAACACCACCAGGCTCCATTCACAGTCCACTCCACTTCTTTAGAGGTGAGGTGACTTTAGCCCCTGCCACCAGCGCAACCAAACTGAACAGGGACAAGGAATCAGCACCTTGCCTGCCTTCTATATTAAACTGGATGGTTTTTTAACTTAACATGCTGGGCTGGCACCTGCTGTGACAGAGCAGTCACTGCTTGTCCAGCAATTCCAGGCATTTGGAGTAAAAGGGTGAGGATAGCAGCAGCAGTGTAGACATGACCAATAGAGAACGCTCTTTCTGGTGGAAAAAGTCTCAAAAGAAAGAATCCAGGACAGAATAAAAAGTAAACAGCAAGTAATTCTGCCCATCTTAATTTCCTGTCCAACATTCAAAACATACGAAAGTCTGAACCTTTCTGCTAAATAGCCATGTATGTCAGAGCTATCAGCTGAGACCCATCTTTCTGAAAAATGTACATTTCTGGCATATTATTTCCAACCTGTTTAACTGCCCAGCTCTCGAAACATATTAAATCCAAGATCAGTAAATCTGTTTAAAGAAATTGAACTATTAGGTGAAGTAATGGCCTTTGCAATCAGTGCTAGACAGAACAGCATATCAAATGAGTTCATGGGAGGAAGAATGATCTTAACAATTATTGTTCCATAAATTTAACTTCTACCTCATGTAAAATAACTGCATAAAAGGATAAAAATCCCAGAAAAACTGAAAATCTGAAGTCAGTAAAGGAAGTATATGTGACAAAGCACATCTTCACAAGTAAATATTGCCATAAAAATCTGAGTGCATTCAAGGTTGTAATGGATATTGTGTCTTAAGATATTTTGAAATATAGAAAATTGGTCTAGACAGAACACTAACATGTAAAAGTAAAAGCTTTTAAGATGAGTTGCAAGCTAACGGGTTGTCTTCTGTGTTACAAAGTCCAGCACACTGTAGCAGACAGCCATACAAGAATTATGCAGTAGATGCATTAGTGATGTGGAAGAGAAGAAACATAACAAGGAAATTCCTGATGTTCACTTACAGCGGATTTGAAACCTCAAAAAAAGCAAAGGAATTGTGAAAAACCGTGCAGCTAAAGAGACAAAATGCGTGGAATGACCAAAGCCAACTAAAAAGCCCTGGGAAAAAACTAGTTAGGACAGCTGGTGAAACATCACTCAAAAGGAAGGGAGAAACAATATCTGAAGGGTCAGAGATGAGTTAGCAAGCCAACATAGTTGTAAGAAATGCTACAAAAAAACTACATCAAATTCATTCTCTGTCACAGAGAGGGGAGCCAGTCTCCACTGTAGTTCCTCTAGAACACTGCATTTAATTCTTAGTCTAATAAGAATTGAAAGAAATTTGAAGAACCTGAGTAAAGGCTGAAGAAAGAAAAAAAAGAGATAAAGTTCTGTGAAGATGAAATGTACAGTTTGACTATGGATGTAGTGTGATTATAAAACAAAATATAGAAGGAAATGCTTAATAAGAGTGGTTTTTATTAAGCTAGGGTATGGACTTATGGCAATTATAGTTAAAGTCCTAGGGTTTAAGACTTTTATAATGAAGGCAAAGAAAACCATTGCAAGTGTACAGTGGGTAACACACAACAAATAAACCCTGGGAATATCTCGCTCCATGGAAGTGCTTGATAAACAAAATCAAAACGACAGCATCACACTGTGGGTTTTGACTTCTGGTCATCCTGGGAGGTAGGGAAGCCACAAGATACTTACTTTCCCCTGGGACATCTTGCTGATTATCCTCTGGCTGCTGGGAAATTCCCATTTTTGATAAGATGAGTGTGGCACCATCTCGGACCTTTGAAAATACAAACACAGAGCTATTCTTCAAAAGAACCATGCACTACTGAACCTCTTCCTTAAACTGTAAACTGGGGTTTCTGTGATTGCTTGCAGGGAATCTATGACAAATGCTAACTTTCCAAGGCTTCTTGGGCAACTGACTCTGCAGTTCAGAACAGACTCCCTCACTCTCTGTAAGAGATCTCATCAACACCTCCTCTGAGATTACTGAAATATTAGGAGCATCCTCAAGGCTTAAGTGGTTCCTCAACATGGGGTAAGTGCTCTTTGGACAAAAATAGGGTTTATCATGAAGAATCAGACCTGTCTGTTTTCTTAGTGAAAACTAACTAACTTTTCTCTTTTCCAGTCAGTATTAACTGTTGTTAGAAAGCAATAAATAGCATAAAAGAAAACATAAGTGGATTGCAAGTGTGTGATAGAGAGCACAGTATGAAAACTAAAACAGACAGTCCAACAATGTCAACATCTGCTCTCCTGATTGGGCTTTTGAACAAACCAGACCAACTCAAAATCAAGGACAAAGATTATTTTAAGGGGTAGAAAGTGGTGGAAAAAAGAAATGAATATGAGACCTAGCAAAAAGTTGAATTTTCAAAATGAAATTTGGATTTGGATACTTCCATGTTGAGGAAACCAAGGTGCTGGCATTTAGGTTTTGTGTTCTTATATAAAATGCTTAGGCAGAATGTCTAGACACAGCCTTTCACAGTCCAAACCTTTTACTGACTAGACCCAGCCCCATGTTTTTCTTTTGATTCTTTATCATAGAATCATAGAATGGTTTGGGTTGAAAAGGAACGTGAAGATTTCTCACTCTCCTGCCATGNAAGATTTCTAACTCTCCTGCCATGGGCAGGGACATCTTCCCTTAGACCAGGTTTCTCAAAGCCCCTTCTAGCCTGGCCTTGAACACTGCAAGGAATGGGGTATCCACAACTTCTCTGGGCAACCTGCATGTAGCACTGAAATTTTTCCATAAACAAATAAAGGTTTTATTTATTACAAGAAAACAGTTAATAGGTGTGAACAATATTTTTGAAAAACCTTACATTATAATGCATTAGTGTGTTGATACGTTTCCATCTGCCATCTCTTTGGGATGTTAAATCCAAGTCTGAGAGGATCTGTGCAGTAGAACCTGGACGCCATTCTAAAGGGGATTAAAGTGAAAAGAAACAGTTTTTAACCAGGTGCAAAAAACAACAACTCCAAGAATGTTTTACAGACCCACTGACACATTCTGGAACATCAAAAGAATTAATGTAGCATGTGCCCCAATGTGTGTTTTTTATTGCTTAATGGTTTAGTTTTTATTACAGAAGTTTGCATAAACTATTCATAGCCATGCATATGAATTCTGATTATCTTCCATAAAAACTTAAATTTCTTCTCAAAGATTTCAGTAAATATATATAGTAAGATCTGCTATTGGTCCAAAACAAAGTAGGATTCCATGGAATAGAAAAGACATTTTTAGGGGATTTACTAGGATTTTCTGAAGTGCAAGAATTCCATCTTCTACTTTCAGATTAATGCAACAGTGAAAATATTGAAAAAAATATTAATTGGAGTTTTTATTCTGAGCTTATTAGGCCTTTTAAGGAACATAATTTCCTTTTTTTTTGTCGAGAACAGCCATTTTAAAAGTCTTCAAGGAGGATGATTTTCAGAGACTAAGTGGTACATCATCTCCTAAAAGTGCAGTTCCTGTAAGTTATAACTCTTTTGAATAATCATCATAAAGGCAACGACAAATCAGTACCAGTTTCTGAAATTGCATCATTACTTCTCCATCAGTTAATTATCCACGCTGTCATTATCACATTAATTAGTACCTGAGATACTGACTCTGTCAGACATGAATTAATTTGTGCCAATAGTTTTTAGCAGGCTCTTGCAATGCTGATGACAGTATACCAAAACTTTAGGAGTCAAGAAAAACTAACTCTGTAAGAAAACGTTAATTTTTAAGGCATATTCAGATTGCTGCAAAATGTTGTATTTTTGTATTCAGCTGAATATGAATTCAGCTTTTTAAAAAAAAAACACAAAACCAACCAAAAACCAAACAACAAACCAAACCATAATGAAGCAATAAAATCCTCTTATATTTTTTCAGAAAATACGAAGTCACACAACAGGTCTCACCTGCTCAATACAGTATCACAAGTAACTACGTACCAAGAACTACACTGTCAGCTTTTGGCCACTGAGAACACGGCAGATTTCGATAAACTTGGTCTATTATCTTTTCCTTTACTTGTGATATGGTATCACAGTTCAGCACTTTCACAGGTATGGAATCGTTTCCTCCCTCTTGCACATATACATTAACTGTCTGTGAAAAGAATGTTCAGGGTTATTAAGGCAAATCACTGCTGAATTACCTCTGAATCTGTTTTTCTGGATGATTTAAATGCAAACAGTATCTAAAATTCACCATGCAATGATTATTGCACAGCAACACATACTTGCAATGGGAATATGGATTATTTGAAGGATTATTTGAAGGATCTTTTGCTGTTATGCAGCCAACCAGCTATCACAAATTCCAGTTAATTTCTCCCACTATGACAAGAATAGATTTAATCATGTCTAATATGCTAATATTATTAAGTCTTGGGAGTTTATTAAAGAGAAACACACAAGAACAAAGCAGTTGGACCACTGACTCGTTACATGCTTCATGTTTAACCTGATAATCCTAAACAAAAAGAAGGCCAAGTACTGCAGTGCACAAATTTCATGAGTTCCCAATAATCATTTGAACTGTGTTTTGTTGAACTCCCAGAATATTATGTGCTTCTGCCTTCCTTTAAGCTTTCTTCATGGCTGTGGTTTTAAAGATGAGCAAACTACTTCTGTACATATGGTAATTTAACATGGCTCAGCTGATGAGCAGTGAGTTGTTCAGCTCTCCAAACTTCACCTCCTGTTACCAGCTGCTCATTAAATACACACTCACATACACATATGTATGTACATATAAAAGTAATTTCTATTATCTTATGTGTTTGAAAACCTCATTTACTGCCTACTGTTGTCATAATAACTCTAATAGCCTCAGGGAATACACCTAAGTAGCTTATGCTGGTTCTAAAATATTACTGTTTTCTGATAGTATTGACATGGTTTTTTTATGTTAAAGAGAATTTCTTGAAAGCCTGTAATTTGCTAAATCTAGACTGAATTTTTTGAAAGTAGCTTTGCTATGTAAGTGTCAGTTTCAATACAGACAAAAGCAAATCAGAAAACCATGGCCAGAATACCTCCCCAGAAGGAAAAAAATTATCAAAATCCCCAAATAGATACTACGAAATCCTCTTTCTTTCTCTAGCTGAATCAGTACTATAGCTCAGAGCCCTTGTGGATCTTTTGCCAGTCAGGTAACTCAGGAGGCCAGGCACGTGTGAAGCACTGCTGCTCTCAGATACACATGGTCCTGCCAACCATAATGCCTGAATTTATCATATCAGACCTCAGAAATAAACTTGCATAGCTGGTATTTTGAAACAGTGAAGAAAAG
>VZTB01010556.1:0-16348 GCA_013397245.1 Thryothorus ludovicianus
TGCCCTAAACCAAGACACCAGCCAAGAGGTGACCACCTTCTGTGAAGTTCTGTTAAATCTTCCTTTGGTTCCAGTTATGTCAGGTATGGCTTGAAGGTATCAAATGGGTGCTATTTCTACAATAAAGACTCTCCTGTGGATGCATAAAAGGGGGTCCGTGTTGCTTTGTTCCTACTGCTGCACTCTCCAAAGCTGTAAGAACAATTAGAATCGGCCATAGTCATTTCAGGTTGAGCCCTGAAAATTTCTTCATCCTCCTTTGAAATGGGACAGAGGAAGTCCTCCATTCCCTGTGGTTTGCCCGGGGCTGTCTTTGCCCTTTTCTACCATGGGGCGGGACCAGGAGTTGCATTTTCATTACAAATGACTATTTGGGAGAGAAAATATTAGTGCAAGCCTTTGATGTGGTGTTAAGTTGGATTTCTGCCAATTGTATTTTGTTTGATGTTATTTTTTATTTGGCTTTTTTTTTTTTCTTTGTTTGTGCCCAGGGATTAGGGGCATGCTCGAGGAGTCTCTGGGAGAGCCAGTGTGGGATCTCTGTCCCCCTCAGATTTGGGGTCCCAGCTCTTTACCCTCCTTTTATTTTGCGAGTGCTGGTGTTCTCTCTGTCCCACTCTGATTTGGGGAACTGGCATTCTCTCTCCCCATCCCGTTCTGATTTGGGAGGGGTTGGCTCTTTGTCCCCTGTGATTTGGGGGGCCACGTGTAGTCTCCATCCCACTCCAGTTTAAGGGGGCCGGGGGTAGTCTCTGTCACACATGGATTTTGAGAAGCTGGCGTGGGCTCCGTCCCCCTCTTGTTTTGGAGGGCCTTGGGGGGGCAGCTCTTCGTCACACTGTGATTTTCAGGGACTGGCCCCACCTCCATCTCCCTCCCATTTGTGGTGTGCTGGCGCTGTCGCCATCCTCGCAGCCCCCGGCAGCTCTCCATCCTGCTTCCCTTTGCCGGGCTGGGGGTGCTCTCCGTTCCCCTCTGATCTGGGGGGGCCAGCACAGAGAGAGCCACAAGCAGCCGAGGCCAGAAAGGGAACACCGGCTCCCACCTCCCTGCCAAGCATCCTGAACATCCTCCCTGGGAATGCAGGGAAAGAGACTGGGCCTTGGGTGGGGAGCTGCAGCTCTTTGCAGCACCAGTGCTGGACAAGCTCTGGATGCTCTTCACTCAGCCATTGGTGACAATGGGGATCATCCCTCAGCCCAGACAGAGCTTGTCATCACACTCAGAATCGATCCATGCCAACATCCAGAGACTGAGAGAGCAAATCAAGGACATAAAAATCGAGAAGGATCCCCAATGAGCTCATGAACTCATGGCCCATTGGGAGTTAACAGTGTGGATGGTGTAGATGGTGTATATGGATGATACTCAAAATGGATGATATTATGATAATAAACAATGCTTATTAATGTCACTGTATTATGGACAGTGCTAAAGATATAAAAATTGAAAAGAATGCAGAACGGATCAACCAACTTATGAGATGTTGGGGACTAATTGGATGGGCTGCCTTTTTTATGAAAATGCTTTTTGGATTTTGATTGTTGTTTTTTAATGTTTTATTTATGTTCCCCTGTTTAATTTGGTGCTTGCATCGATCCATAGCAGAAGTCTTGTTAATTAAACTGAAAGAGAGAGTCATGGAGGCCCATGGGCCTCCCAGGGAGTCAATGGCCTTGCCCTGGGAAGATAGGCAAGGACTGACAGGAGGCTCCAGGCATTCCCCACAGGTTAGGGCGAGTCAAAAGGCTTCCCCCACAGTGCCCTGCAGGTTTATGTTAATTTCCCCCAGTTCTGTTGTTCCCATTGGTCCACTGGCCTAGACCACCCTTGTTACCTTCTGTGGTTGCAGCCTGGAATGTTCTCCCTTGCCCAGCACCCTCTTGGCTGTTACCCTTTGCGCCACCTGTGTTCCGCCCCTGAGCCCTCAGCCATTGGAGCCTGAACGTTGCTCTAGCCCTGCTCCCCCATATTGAAACCCCGACCCTCAGCTGCTCTTTGTCTTTGTCCCTGGGCCCTTTCAGTGTGTGGGAATAAACTGCCCCTGGAAATCCATCCGCATCCCTTCCCGCTCTGTCGCTGACTCTGCGGCGGTGTGTGCACAGCAGGGTGTGTGTGCACAGCAGGGTGTGTGTGCACAGCAGGGTGTGTGTGCCTGCCGTGTGTGCGGGCGCTGGCCTGCCCGGCACAGCTCCTTCCACGGAGATGCTGCTCAGGAAGGTGGCGGCGCTTGACCGTCCACAGCCGCTGCTGCACTGGCACAGCGGGAGCCGTGGCAGAGATGAACCCAAGGCCAGAACACAAGTGGACACATCGCATGTGGTCATTCTGAGCCTCTGACGCTGACCGCTGTGAGGAGAGAAGAGATCTGATTGGTCGACAGGAGGAGTGCTTTGTGATAGGTGGAGCCAGGATGTAACCGAGCAATCTGATTGGTTGAGAGCTGGAGAGCCTGGTGATAGGCGGAGCTAGAACAGACATGAGCGATCTGATTGGTTTACAGAACGAGGGCTCTGTGACAGGCGCAGAAAGGACATAACTGAGCGATTTGATTGGTTAAGAGGAGGGTTTTTTTTAAAGGCGGAGCCAGGCTTTAACTGAGATCTGATTTGTTGAGGGGCATAAGGCTCTGTGACAGGCAAGGTCCAGAGGTATCTGAGCATTCTGATTGGTCGAGAGGCAAAGGGCTCTGTGACAGCTGAGGCCAGGACTTATCCCAGTGATCTGATTGGTCAAGGGGGGAGAGCTTTGTGACAGGCAGAGCCAGGATATAACTGTGCAATCTGATTGGCTGAGTGGCTGAGGGCTTTGTGACAGCAGAGGCCAGGACTTATCCCAGTGATCTGATTGGTCACGAGGAGGAGATCTTTGTGACAGGTGGAGCCAGGACATAACCAAGAAAGCTGATTGGTCAAGTCGCTGAGGGCTTTGTGACAACCAGAGCCAGGAGGTAACCGAGTGATCTGATTGGTCGACCAGGGGATGGTATTTTGAAAGGCAAAGCCAGGTTTTAACCAAGTGCTCTCATTCGTTGAGAGGCAAAGGGGGCGCTGTGACAGCTGAAGCCAGGGCTTATCCCAGTGATGTGATTGGTTGAGAGGAAGAAAGCTTTGGTGACAGGCAGGTCTAGTATGTAACTGAGCGATCTGATTGGCAGAGTGGCTGAGAGATTTGTGATAGGCAAAGCCAGGATTTATACCAGTTATCTGATTGGTCAGTCAGAGGGCCTTCTGACAGGAGGAGCCAGGATGTAACTGAGCAATCTGATTGGTCAAGAAGAGGAGAGCTTTGTGACAAGCAGAGACAGGACATAACCGTGCAATCTGATTGGCGGAGTGGCTGAGGGCTTTGTGTCAGGTGGAGCCAGGACCTAACCAAGAGATCTTATTGGTCAAAAATAGTAGTGCTTTGTGATAGGCGGAGCTAAGACTTTATGGAGTGATGTGATTGGTCAAGTGGCTGAGGGCTTTGTGACAGGTGACATCAGAAAGTTATCGAGTGATCTGATTGGTTGAGTGGCAGATGACCTTGTGACAAGCAGAGCCAGGATGTAACCAAGTGATCTGACTGGTTCACCATCAATAGGCTCTGTGACAGGCAAGGCCAGGATTTATCCCAGTGATCTTATTGGTCAATTAAAAAAGAGCCTTCTGACAGGCGGAGCCAGGACATAAGCTAGTGATCTGATTGGTCTACAGGAGGAAGGGTTTGTGACAACCAGAGCCAAGATGTAACCAACCGATCTGATTGGTGGAGAGGAGGAGAGCTTTGTGACATGTGAGTCCAGGCTTTGTGACTGGTGAGTCCATAACTGAGTGATATGATTGGTTGAGAAGCTGAGGGCTCTGTGACAGGCAAGGCCAGGACGTAACTGAGCAATCTGATTGGTTGAGATGAGGAGAGCTTTGTGACAGGTGGAGCCAGGATGTAACCAAGAAAGCTGATTGGTAGACAGGAGGAGGACCATATGAAAGGTGGAGCCAAGTTTTAACTGAGTGCTCTGATTTGTTGAGGGCATAGGGCCCTGTGACAGGCAAGGTTAGGCTGTATCCGAGTGACCTAATTGAGAGGTAAAGGGCTCTGTGACAGGTGAGGCCAAGACTTATCCTACTGATCTGATTGCTGGGCCAGATACAATTGATTCTTCAGTCAGCTGCCCAGCTGCTTTTTGGCAGGGCTGGGGGAATGGGCTAGGGTGGCTATGAAATGGGAGTGGGCTCCTGGCCCTGCCAACAGCCCCCAGCACCCACCTTGCCCCGAGCTGGGGCTGGGGCAGCCAGCCCGACACAAACAAACCCCCATGGCAGGAGCAGAGGTGGCCCTGCAGAGCCTGTGCTCGGCTGCTTTGCTTTGCAGGCGAGGAAGGGCTTGGGCTGCTCCACTGCCCTTGTTTGCTTTGGGGTCATTATTATTTTGGGGGGCAGTGCAGGGAGAAGGGAGAAAGCATGGGCTTCTCTCACCTGGGGGTGGGTTTTTCGCTGGCAGATCTATGCCCAGCAACTGCAAGCAGCACCAGATTAAACTTGGCCACGTCCATCACAAAAGAAGTCCAAGGTGGCTCCTGTCCAAGAGTGTAAGACCCTTCAAAGAACCCTTGAATTCCTCTTCTGAGGATTCCAATCACCCTGGCACACCATCACCAATAGCCTCAGCTGCTGCACCCTCAGCCTCGGTTCCAGAGACCACTGAGGCCATCTCTGCCCCACTGTCATCACAACCCTCCACCTGCTCATCGACTCAGAAGGACTCATTGTTGCATATATTTGTCTGATAACTCTTATTCTATTCATGATAGCATACAGACTCTTTGGGACAGTGTCACCAAGCAAAGAGTTGTACATGATAGTGATTGGCTTGGGCATATGCTTGGAGGATGGGGACTTACTGGATGGCTTAAGCTTTTAGCAAAAACAGGAATTTATATTTTAGCCATGTTTTTGCTTATGATGATTTGTTTGCCGTGTGTTTTGCAATGTGTTCAGAAACTGATTTTTTTGGTGGAACAGAAAGGAGGAGATGGAGTGAAAGAACTAGGAAGCAGAACTGAAAGTATGGCCAAACTCATCACAGAAATAGATATGCTAAGCTTGGTAGGCCACAAACCTTGGCAAAAGTAATGCTGAGTGTGAAAAGGCCTAAGTCTTGTCAGAAGCAAGCGAGATTTTGAAAAGAATGCTTTGTTTTCAATACCTTACATATTTGTATGAGGCAGTGCATAGGTAGAATGAAGCAATATTGTTAAAAAATAGATACGGTTATTATGGTAATTATTGCTTAAGCTGTGGATCTATATTTAGCTCATGCCTAAAAGGTATAAAAGCTGAGACTGTGTGATCAATAAATTGGCTTCCATGCTGGCACCCAGCTGGAGTCCTGTCTCTTTGTCACTCGCCGTCGTCGCATTTCCTGCAAGCTTTCCTGAGTGCTGCTGGCAATATCTTTGTAATTTTCCAGGTGATTTACACAACACCTCACAGGACACACTCACGCTATCAGGAGAATTATCTGATGTACCATGGATTCATGTCCCCAGAAAATACCAAAGTTCCAATTGATTAGTTACTATTTGAATCTACAAGTGGGGAGTAAGGACTTCAATTTTTCACTTTCAAGTGCTCATGGGGAAAGCACAGTACATTCTTCCAGGTCTTTGCACAATATTTGTTAGTTACATACAACAAAAAATCTTATTTTCATCACTGCTCAGCAGCTCAATATAAGGAAGCCAAACTACTGACCTATCCATAAGACTACACAAAAAGAATGCAACAAATATGTTTTGCCTCCCACTTCAGATGAATCTGGGATTTCTGATTTTTTATTGTAGTTGAAGATGTACTTGTGGTTTTCTTGTTATCTCTAGGCTCTGAAGGAGGCTTTGTCTTTGTTGTGAAACCAAGATTAATCAAGAATTAATACAGAAATAGATGTTCTGATCTATCCTTACACTTCCGTGGCCAAAGCTGCTGGTCCCTAGGAAGGCTGGCTGGAGATTTCTGTGTTCAAATATTTAAAGCAACAACATGTAGTTCCACACTTTATATTTCAGATAAACAATTTAATGGCATCTTAACATGGTTTTCACAATCTTATAATGTGCATATTTTACTCCTTATGAAACTGAAATATTTTTAAATACAAGAAATTAGATTGAAACTTCAATTTTAGAAGTTTCAAAATAGTTTTAACTACTGAAAACAGTTTCAAAATAGTTTTAAATACTGAAAACAAAACAGTCTAAAAAGACATGTCTAACAGCCACTAAAATACAGGAAAAAGCAAGAGGACCTCAGCTTTTTAACAGCTACATTTTTTTCACTGAGTATTATGCATTAAGAAAAAACAGTAAATTTAAAAGAACAGTTAAAACCAGAATTTCTAATGACAAACAACTTTGAAACAACTTTCTACGTTGTTATATTTATTTCAAAATTTACAACTGGCTAATTTGTGTCCCAAAATTTTGCAGCACAAGGGGAGCAAAGGTGGAAAATGCTCTGCAGGGGGATGTAGTTATAGAGCTATAAGGTTTCTATGTGTAAAGGAAATGAACATAGTATCAAACTGACTGAGTATGACAGAAAAATGCAACAAAGAACCAACTCTGAGAGATAACAACCCTGTAGGGGCACAGGGCAATGCCAGGGCACCACATATTTCTGCATTTTAAGAAAATAACTTTACAGCTTCTTTAATTTTCCTTTTCCTGTCCATTTTGGAAACCGCAGTCCACCCCGCCTCACGCATTCTCCTCATGGTTTTGAGTCTCAGTGCAGAGCCTGGAGATTTCACACTGGATGGAGCTGGTGTCTAGGGAGGAAAAGAAAGCCATCCATTAGTTTCTGTAAACAATCTGATTAACTAATTGGTTTAATCTTATGAAAGGCCAACATACCTTTTTTTGTGCTGTGGAATGGAATTGTGAAGCTTGTGGATAATCTTTGTACAATCTTTTAAACATTTCTTCTTCCGAGACTATGCTCTAATAAATTAAAAAGTTACTTAGTTACACAAATTTAAAAAATACTTTTTCCTTCCCCCTATGGATATTAAACTATGAAAAAAAAAAACCTAAGGTGTCATTATGAGGCATAATAGTTCAATAAAAGCAATGCATATTATGTACAGACAACCACAATTCCAGAAAGAACCAATTCAGTTAAAATATACACATAAATATTGGCTTGGATGTGGAAGCCCAACCCTTTATCCTCACTGTGAGACACAGCAGTGAGCACAAAGAACTGCTCAGTGTATGATTTGTTCTCTGACTCTTACCAGGAGGTCAGTGTGCTCAGAGCTCTCTGACTGAGTATCCAGGTGGAGAAGCACTTTTTGCTTTTTCCTTGTGCTCTGCTCCAAAGGCAGGTTTGTGCTTCTTCCACTTTGCAGTTCATCTCTTGGAGGAGTCTTTATAAAATATGTCTGGGAAAAAAATTTTTGTATTTTTAAATGATATTTTATGGGGTAAGTATAGACTCTAAACCCAAACTCATGACCCAGTTTGCAGTCTGAGTGCCCAAGAAGACACCTGAGAGACGTGGTGAAACTATTATCTTTCTATCCAGACAGGAAGCAAAGACCCAAACAAAGTGGGCTGGAGTGGAGATATCATTTTTTAGTTGCCAAATGAGGAGAATGTACAGGAAGCTGTGAAAGAGCTGAGTTTCATGGCACATTGTATCTAAGCTCTTCACGCTGATCTGCAGAAATTCAGGTTATTCTGAACTGTTGTCACTATGTGTGGACTATATCAAACATCTAAGAAAATGGAAACAAACAAAAGTGCAGGAAAAGGCTTTCAGATAAAGATTGATAGTGATACCAAGATTGGTGTTAGTTAAAATAGTCCTTTCACTAGAAGTTAAACTGAGAGACATTGCAATAGTCCAGTGCAGTCCTTTTTTAGAAAGATAACATCAAAACGGTCGTGGATTCTGTTGTGCCATTATGAAAACCACAAGCAAACTCCTAACAAGGAAAAGAAGGGTAAATTCAGCAGTCAGGAAGGCTTTGATACTTTGACAATTTTTACAGCTATAGAAGCTTTCCTCCCTTCCATAGAGAAGAAAGTGCCTTTCCAAATGGTCACATCTGAAGACTAAAACAATTCTAGAGACATAAAGCAACAACTGAGCAAGAAAAACGACACATTGGGAGCCCTTCAACAAACTGCCGTCTAATACCTCCATGGAATGGTATCACCCTTTAAAATCCCTGCTTATCCCAGGAATAAAATAAATAAGCATCTACAGAGAAGTAAGAAAAAGAGACAGAAAAATGCAACAAGAAAAATTCACTGTTAGGAGGTACAGAACTTCAATGCTGGATTTCCCAAGGGGCTTCCTGCAGGTACCAAAGGAGACATTTTTTTCTTTTCCACCATGTTGACTTCCATGGGAATATAATTTGGACATTTTCTATTTTTTACATACTTTATTATTTTTTACATTGAACATATTCACTGTCTAGATCTAAACAAGATTTATAAGTTTGTGTTTTCTATAAGTTAAAAGGTTTTAAGTTAAAAGCATTCCAATGTCTTTTGTTGAATGCAAATAAATTATCATGGTACTACAATTGATTCTACACATAGAAATACTACCAAATTCTAAAACCAATTAAAAAGTTAAAGTTACCTTGTGTTTCTTTTCACTTTCAGGAATCCTATTTCGAGAGTGCTCTTTTACAAGATTCTCCTAAAAAAGAGTTATGTGAAAGGAAGTAAATATTTATTTGAATTCAGTTGTTAAAAATCTGTAATTAAAGAACAGATTCTATAATCAGAGACTGTGACAAAGTTCACACAAATATATGACCAGCATTCAAAAGTCACTGTTTTTTATTCAGCTTCATTTCTAATACAACTTCTCCCAGAGCATAAGCCCAGGCCACACCTCTCACCCACACTGCTCAGTTAGTAAAAAACTCCACCTTTTCTTCAATTTCTGCTTTCAGTTGTTCCTTAAGGGATACCAGTTCACTTTTCAAACATGATAGCTCATTTTCCTAAAAAAAAATTAAATAAAGGATAGGGTTAACTAAGCACAACCCAGACAAAAGAAAACAGTCCAAAGTGAAACAGTAATTAATAGGGATACTCATCAGGTACAAAAGATAATTCTATTTGTCTTTCAACCCTACACTTGAAGCTTTGCTTTAGCTTGTTTAAAAAGACTGAAGCACTCTATGAAATGGGTACTTGATCAAAAGTGCTCCAGGTAAGACCTTGAAACCCTTGGGAGAACAGGGGTGAGAGGGCAGAATCTTAACTGTTTAAAACACAAGTTTCCTATTCAAACTGTGAAGTCAGAACATGACACACTATCTGGAAGAGTAGACACAAACACAATACTAGTCCAATTTATTTTTACAAACATTTGCAGTTTGTAGTGCCCAGAATAAGATCTGTAAGAAAATAAAAGCAAACAAATCAGTGGGCTGATTTTACAGTTCAGTCCCACTAAAGCAGAGACAGTTAACCCCTCCCCAAATATTCAATAGGAAGAAGTAAAAGATGGCATTTATAATGATATTGCACTTTAAGGTGTCTAACAGTCTGGCTCTCAGTGGGGGCAGAGGAAGCCACAGAAGCTTCTGAGAGCAAAAGCTGCTTGAAGCTTCTGCTATGAACCAGCAGAGCCAATTTCTGAAGGCACTGATGATGGACACATTGCTGGCCCAATTTAAAAAGTTGGCAATGCCTCTGTGATGACATATTTAAGGAAGAAAAAGACCTGTGAACACATTTTCTTCTTATTCTGAGGAGTGGAGAGGTGTGTGGCCAGGGCCACGTGGCTGCCACCATCTAGAAACAGATTGTGACGAATTTTGCCTGATTAGCTGCTGTGAGAAACGATGCTCACTTTTACAATTTAAAAAGTTTATTGAATTCTAGTAAATATACAGTGAAAGACTGAATAAGGAGGAGTTACAGCACTGCAAGTCCCCATGAATAGCAGCCATGGGCTCGTCTACAAAATGGATGCTCTGCCTTTTCTACCCTTAGCCCCTCTCAAAATCTTGTTGGTCAGCTCCTCCTCTGCTGTCCATGGGTGGAGATTGCTTTCTTACTCCTGGATTGCAGGTCAGGGTGTGCCATGCCTCCTGGTACCAAGCCAGCCCTCCCAGATGCCCCAGCTGACAAGGCTACAAGGGGGAGTGTCAGAAATCAAGGTACAGAGAAACCTCAAACCTGACAGGCCCAGACTTGGAGATGAATACAGGATTTGGTCTGAGACCTTGGAAAAGGCTACCAGACTTAGAGACTTGAAGCAAAAATGCAGATTTGTAGTTTAAGCAGAAACATTTCAAGCTAGGTAGTGGAAAGTCTAAAGTTTAAGATATAGAAACAGTTATAAAGATCATAGGAAGTTTTAAGGTGCAGTACTGTAAGCTTGTATGTCATTATATGACTGGATATGAAAGTCTACACTGAGGCAAAATGTGTAAAACAAAATAATTAATGATTGCGTTAAAGATATAAACAATCTTTGTGGCAGTATTTTATTGGCTAATAAATCTTTAAAAGGCTTTGTCACTAGAGGTCTTGTGACGTTTTGACTTCTGCAGCAAAGCTTGTGAAGATGCCCTCACTCCTTCCCCAAGACTGTACAAGGAAAAAGCAGTAAATCATGCTTTAATGCATCTATCACTGGTCCTGTCTCTCTCTCAAAACTCCAGTCAGGAAGGGGAAGAGCACTAAGGGAGGACATATTACAATAACATAACTATACATCTACAAAACTCTGAATATACATTAAAATGTTCATCTCTCAACTGTGAGAGCCAACT
Source organism: Thryothorus ludovicianus (assembly GCA_013397245.1). Classification (NCBI taxonomy): domain Eukaryota; kingdom Metazoa; phylum Chordata; class Aves; order Passeriformes; family Certhiidae; genus Thryothorus; species Thryothorus ludovicianus. The sequence goes on from VZTB01010556.1 coordinate 10,795, forward strand.
GTCCTGTGGCCACAGCAGGGGCAAGGTGAGCAATTCCCTGATGTGGAGCCCAGGTGAGATCAACCTTACAGTGCTGTAAAACCCTGTGAGAACTTTCCCATTGGTAGAACCTGAGACAAAACAAACCCGCAGACAATGATTTCCTCCCGAATCAGAGAAAAGGAAGAAGTGAAGGCATGTGGAAAGAACAACATGGTGACACTGAAGTCATTGAGGGGAAGGAAGGAAAAGAAGTGCTCCAAACATCAGAGCTGAGATTCTTCTGCAGGCCGTAGTGTTAAAAAGACTGCAATATAATACTGGCTTTCACATTTCTGCATTAGCTCTTGCATGTTAGTAGTGATCATACGGATACAGTACAATGGAGAACTCTATTGAGCTGTTTGTTAGTATAACACAATTCAACAGTTTAAATATGTACTGTATAGCTTACAGAAATAATAGTGGGTTGTATGTGTTACACTTAGGCCTTAGCAGAACACTAGATGTTAAGATGCTCCTATATAACCAAACAAATGGGGCAAAACAATTAGGTTGTTTCCTCCACATCTGCTGACTGACCTTTCCAAGTGATAACTGTGTCACAAATCAGAGCACCAGAAAATAATTAGGGAATAATGTGTCAAACTCAAGGAAAACCTGTTAAATACTTAATGTTAAATCATCAGAGGATGTAAAACCATCAGATGAGGACATGTGAAGAAATAAAACAAATTGACCTGATTTACAAGATGTCATGTAGGTAAGTCAGAATGTAAAGAAACCAAAGAGTTCCAGAAACATCAAATGTTTGAATAATGTATGAAACACACGAATATGCATGTTCCTTCAGCAGTGTAACAGTATATAGATAACACAGTCAGAATTTACCAGTGTGGTTTGGGCAAATAGCCAGAAACACCTCAGTGCACTGAACATGGTCCTTTTCTATCCCTTATTAAACTTGAAAAAACTCTGAAGCATGAACTCCGTTTTCCACTCCTAGTGAGGACTATAACACAACAAACTGTCTCCCTGTAATTCCTGAAGCACAGGGGGGAATGCAGAGATCCACTCACAGCTCGTGAGAAAAGGTGCTCACACTGGAGGGAGTGGATGCTAAAAAGTTGTCAGCTAGTGGGAAATTTGGACAGAGGGAGAAGACAGAGAGAGAGGAACCTTGCTTCCAAACTAGAACAGCTCATCCTTGAAAGACTACAGACCATGAATGAAGGACCCTTGCAAAAGAGTTGAGGGGAGACTGTTTGCCTGCGGGAGGGACTGCTACTCCTAAAAATGAAAAGAAACTCCCTAAGTGAACTGAAAAAGAATTTATAGAAGTGACAAAATGACTAAAGATCACGTTTTGTCTCTCTGTGTTGTTGGTTGGCAAGAGGGAGGGACTGGGAAAAATTTGTTCTAAAGGTTTATTTTAATTCTCACTACCCACTTTTAGTTCTATTAATAATACATTTTCTTCATAGTACTTAAGTTTGAACCTGTTTTACCCCTTAAGTGTTTTTCTCCTATTCCTTATCTCAACTCATGAGACCTTCAATTTTTCTCTCCCCTCCTCTGCTCAACTCCAGCAGAGAAAAAATGAGTGAATGGTTTTTCTGTGCATGCCTGGCGCTCAGCCAGTATCCAACCACTGCACAGGGACATCAGCCCCTTCACTGAATTATTTAACATTGGAAAGTACTCCTTACCAGTGCTCTTTCTGATGATAACTGCTTCTGCTGCTTAATTTTATATACTTTTAACTCTGCATCTCTTTCTTCAACCATTTTATCATATTCGTTCTGTGTTAAAACAAACCAACAACAAATTCAAAACACCTGACTAAATGTTACAATTATAGAGCAATCCAGTCTTAAAACATCAGTCATTTTTTCAAACCAGGCTCTTCAGATGATTCAGGAATCACCATGAACAAGCACTGATGCAGTATTATTTTGTGGACTGGCAGAAAGTGCTTTATTTCCATGCAGCAATATGTGTTCAGCACCTAAGAGCCAGCTGTGCTATTTTTAGTAATGGTATCTGCTACAGAGATTGCAAAAGAGAGTAACAGAAAGGTAAACTAAAATGTGTGAAGCAAAACTGCTGACAGTCACTAAGTAATCTCCTCAGAGAAAGAGGTCTAACTGATACTGAAAAATACTGCATTCAGATGGTATCAAAGGAAGCCTGAATTAAAAAAAAAATTAAAAATCCTAGGAGTTTAGATAAATGGAATATATCTGCCCATAGGCATGTTTTCAAAATCTTCAAATGAATTTGATTTTAGATGATGAAATTCAAGCATGTGTTCAGCTTCCTTTTCCCAGATTCAGGCCTTTTTCTGGTTTTGAAAGGTTATTAACACATTGCAAATCACAGCAATCAGTAAAATCTCTTACCTTATGCTTTTCCATGAGTGCCACCATTTCAGTTATCTTATGCTGACAACGGATATCGGTTTCTCTCTGTATCATTGTTGCTTCATCATAGAGCAACCTCATCTTTTCTACCTGTTAGTAACAAATTGCATTTCGTCCATAAACATAACAATACATTTTCTTAAACCTTAGTTTAATTTCTTCTTCCCCCTGTGGCTGCAGAGTATGTAGTGCCACTTGGATTTCATTTGTTTTTTAGATCCTTTTCAAATATGACATCTTTTCTGCAAATTGCTAAAATGGACAAGATTAAAGGTACATCCATGGCAGGCAAGTTCACTTCCAACCAAAAGGCCATTTCAAGCACTCTGCCACAACATTTCTTAGCACTACCATCAGAAAATGTGTGGCCAGAAAAATATTAAAATGAGAGAAGTTCAGCTATGCTGACTTTACATCAAGGGTAGAATTTCTTTGAACTACATCTTGAAAGAAAGAATTTTTAAGTGGGTTCTTGTGTTCAAAGACATATTCAAATACTTCAACTTAAGCACCTGATGTACTAAAGCTTTGCTCACAGGCATACACAAGAAGTTCCACTTATGTCGGTAAGACTGAAATGTAAGAGCAAGGACTCTGGCCAATAAAGAATCATAAAAATATTTTAAATACAAAACCAAATTAAATTGCAGTAAAAATTAACAGCTCTCACCTCTTCATGAAGTTTATTTTCATTCACTTTTCTTGTTTCTATGTCTTTTTGATAGATGTCAACTGCTTCCTTATGTTTCTTGCTCATATTTTCCATCTCTAACTGCAATTTATTCACCTTTTGAGAATGCAGAATTGCTGCTGTTATTTGTTTAGGCATTAATATGCTAATGATTTCTTTTTTACCTCTTTTATTTGAGCAGAAACACACTGTTACTTCTCAGGTACATGATTGAAGTATTTCTTATTTAAAAGTTCAGGGTTTTTTTAATAAAGAATTGAATTCTGGCCTGCAGCAGTTAGAAAATACTCAAAGCAACAATGGCAACAGCACCAAGGGAAAGACTGCCCTAAGCAGTCACCCTCAGTGCTGTGAATTCCTTGGAAAAAAACAAATACAGATGGAGATTTTATTCCCTCTCTTGTAAATCTAGATAAGATTTTCACAAGTTTTATGGTACATTTTCCTCCCAGCTGTGCATTTTGATTACAGTTTTTCTCATATCAATATCCTCCAAAAAGTCCACTTCTTTCTTCAAGTGCAGTACCCAAAACTGCACACAATATTCCCATCAGAGGGATTCCCACTCAGAACACATTTAAAGCTCAGCCTGAAGTGAGAGCATGTCTTTGAAATGCTTTTCTGTTACAGTGGGGTTACTGTTCAGCCCACTATCAATGAAAGAGAAAAAAAATAAAGGAACTGGTTAGAAACAAAATTAATGGTGATGTGAAATCCTCCTCTTTTAAATATCCAATAATCAGTGCCCAATGATTATAAATGGAAGCATCTCCTAAAAACTATGAACTCATTCCTGCAAAATCTGCATCCCAGATCCATAAGCCAGTTCAGAATGTATTTAACAAGTGTTATAATTTTGTTACACTGGGACTTAAAAACACTCACCTCATCTTCTACATGATGCTATTTAAACCTACCTTCCCTTCATAAATACTGTTTTTCTTTTTTTCTGCAGTAATTTTCTTTTTCAGCACCTTATTCTGTTGAAATAAACAAAACAAGAATGAACCTTACTAAGTTAATAGAATTATGTAATGGTTTAACTGCATCAAGAATGTCAGAATCTTCACAATTCCAGCCTTCAATAAACAAATAACTCTCTGCTGTGCAGTTCAGGTTCCAGACCAATTCCCCAAACAAAAGAATGCTCCATTAATCACTGTGATAATACTATTTCTTCATGACCTTAAGAAAGGCTCCTCCTGAGCAACAGGGAATAGCAAAGGAGGTGCAGAATGGGAATTAAAAATAAGAGGCTCCTGACACAAAATGTGAAGATGTCATGACAAAAAATACAAGTTCTATGTTTTTACAGTGAAGTTTCTACAACTTGTGTTAGTGCAGAATTCTTTTCTACTAGTGGTAACTGAGATAGGTCCTTATTACAAGTACATAAACAATAGTATGTACTAAATGAAAAAAGTAGAAGTTTATGAAAGATATTATTTTTGGAATTGCCTTTTTTTTTTCAAATAAGGCTAATTTAACAAATCAAGTGACTCCAAAGACAACTCCTTAATTTGCTCAGAGTTAGGACAAGAAAGGAAAATTTTAAAATTACATAGGTGTATCTAAAGATATCAAAAGACAAAAACTGCTGAAAAGTCACCTCAAAATACCATGTGTTTATGTATTTGTGACTTTTACAATCTTTACACACCTCCTGCTGCAACTCTTCAATGCATTTGGTTTTATTTTCCACCTGCTTCTTTAAATTGTTCATCTGAAAGAGATATTTCAAACATTAATTAGTTAAGTCAAAAGTGACTGCCTGTGTTAGCAATTCCTGTCCCCATTCTCAAACATGCACTTGCACAGGCTGGTTTATTCCAGTGCCACTGAAACACAAGCTGCCTTGGTGGTTACAGAGTTAGGAAAGACGAAAAAAAACAATCCCAGTATCTTCACAATTTAAAGAATACATTTGTATGAAGTTCCCTACAATCCATGAAACAATGAATTTTCCCAATTATTTTCTAGAATCTTCAACTGCTTTTCCTTTCTTGAAATTACATTTTCAATACTCTTAACCTGAAATTACAACTATAAATCTTGGACTATTACAATGAAATTTTGAAGTCCATTCTAATGCTAGAAACCTCAGGTTGCTTTGAGACTACAGAAAGAAAATAAAAATATTTTAATCTATTTAAGTTAAAACTCACATTACATATAAAAAACTAATCCATCCATAACTCAATGGGTAAAAGAAAAGAAAAAGAAAAGCAGGTTCTCTGTTTGCCTGAAATCAAACAAACCTTTAATATCAAGCTTCCAAGCAAAGAGTAACTATCCCAGTGATTGTGCTTGTCTTTCAATAACAGGGCTCAGTATGTGGACACACAATGTCACAAATGGCAGCAGCTGTGAAAGAAGAAATTCTCTGGCAGAGACCACCTCCCCCAGGCACAGCTGTGCAGAAAAAATCCCAACATTTTACATTTGGATTCTGTCCTACAGG
>VZTB01010557.1:0-67322 GCA_013397245.1 Thryothorus ludovicianus
AAATACATCTGATTTGGGTTAAATATCTAGTAACACATTTAATTTCTGATCAATCTGTAAAGTCAGAGTAATATTTTAAGTCCCTGATGCAGTAGATTTAGTTCAAAGCACTGGATTCCTAATAAAACTTGTGTTTTATATGAGTGGTTCCTGCAGACTGATGTCTGGTGTGGCCCAGAAAGAAGCATCCAGCTCATATCTCATCTCATCTCATCTCATCTCATCTCATCTCATCTCATCTCATCTCATCTCATCTCATCTCATCTCATCTCATCTCATCTCATCTCCTCTCATCTCATCTCATCCCTTTTTAAGGAAGAGGAAACACCTCACAGAAACTTAAAATGAGGACCTGCCACAGAGGAACATCAGTTCTACAACTCTCTGTTAGTGTGTGTGGGTGCAGAGCCATTTTACTGGAGACTATGCTTGATACTAAAAATTATTTATTGGATGAAAAACATCAGCCTGTAAAAACAATGTTCTAAAGGTGCAGATCGTATTAGCTGAAAGCATTCCCTCTCAGGGCAAAGTCTTTGAAGGTTGTTGGCATTTTCCAGAGTTTCTCTGTGCAGCAGGTTTCAGGCAGGAGTGGTTTGAGGGGGAGGCCCTAGAGAACTGCAGGAGTTTTCCAAAGCCTCTGAAACTGGGAATCCTGAGCAGCAAACGGGCTCCAGAGGGCTCGGGCCAGGTGTTCCAGGCATTTGGATGCTCTGGGAGCTGGACCCCCAAGCCTTTCTCTGGTGGAAAGTCTGGAGCAGCAAACAAAGATGTTTCAGAGAAAAGCCCTGGGAGCTGTGGGAGCTGCTCAGGGCCCTGCAGGCCAGGCTCTCGAGGGGCAGGCAGGGATGGTGTTCCCTCCTGAGGGGCAGGCAGGGATGGTGTTCCCTCCTGAGGGGCAGGCAGGGATGGTGTTCCCTCCTGAGGGGCAGGCAGGGATGGTGTTCCCTCCTGAGGGGCAGGCAGGGATGGTGTTCCCTCCTGAGGGGCAGGCAGGGATGGTGTTCCCTCCTGAGGGGCAGGCAGGGATGGTGTTCCCTCCTGAGGGGCAGGCAGGGATGGTGTTCCCTCCTGAGGGGCAGGCAGGGATGGTGTTCCCTCTCTGGCTTGGAGCTCCAGACAGGTGAATGCTCCTGTCAGCTGGAGCCCAGGGCGTTGGGAACCCTGAGACCTTTCTTATTTTCTTCTGTCTTCTTTTCTTCTTTCTTCTTTTCTTCTTTCTTCTTTTCTTCTTTCTTCTTTACTTGTTTTGTTCTAGCAAAGCAAAGCAAAGCAAAGCAAAGCAAAGCAAAGTAAAGCAAAGCAAAGCAAAGCAGCAGCAGCAGGGTAGGGTGAACAGGTAGGGATTGCAGATTGCAGGATTGAGCAGGCCTCTAATGCCAATTTTTATTACTTGTGAAAAACTCTACAGCTTCAGTGTATTTTTAATAATTTGCTTTTTACCATGTAGATGTGTATGTGCAATTCTGTGTCTTTTTTTTGTCTTAATTTTATCTTGTTTTTGTCTGAAATTTTATCTTATTTTTGTTCTTTATTTTGTCTTGTTTACGTGAATTTTTCTGTATTGTTTTTGACCTTAATGCTATCTTGTTTTTAGTGAATTGTTTTTTTTATAAGTGCAAAACAATATTGTACTGTGTTTTTAATTATGTCTATGAAAGACTAAATCTTATCTGTATTTTTAAGGCACTAACTACTCAGGGAGCTAACATGCTGCTTCTTATTAGAGGCACTTAGAAAGCATAAAGACTTACCTCTAACTTACTGTGATTTAATTTCTCTAAAGGTTCTAAGTCAAATTCTTTTCTCCCTCTGGTGGGAGTACAGAAGTACAGAAGGGTTTGTGTGCACCCTTGGTGGCCCTAATTGCAAGGACCTACTTTAGACGTAATAAAATGGGAGAGATAAACTATAACCAACAGAGATAAGGGTGGAGAACATTCCCAGACCCTTGACACCAGCAAAAATCCGTGCACAAACCTGGGTTTGGGATCCCTTACAAGGACTGAGGGAAACAGGCACTGTGTTCCCCAAGGACATATTGTCTGCCAACATCTCACTGTGATTGCACTGGCCAGCCCCACCACACTTGCCCCTTGCTTTTGCTTGGTTTTCTGCCTGCCCAGAGGTCACCACCTGCCCCTGGGACAGAAACCCTGGCAGGGCTGAGCAAGCTGCTGCCCCAGTGCAGCATCCCGTGGTGAAATGAAGCTGTGAGTGGCACCGTGCCATCTGCAGCAGATGGGCACAAACATTATCACCCCTAATGCAGGCCCATGTCCCTCCCAGGGGAGCTCTGCAGGAGTGTCAGGCTTGGTCTGGGATGTCACCTTCTGCCCACCCATATGCTGCCCTCACTGAGTTACCCCAGCTCAGAATAAACTGAGTTGTGTATTGTCTTCCTGAGAGCCAGTATTTACATCCATAGCATTGTGGAGGAAGTTAAAGGTGCAAGCAGATGGTCTCCAAGGCTGAGGGCAGCTCTGCCTCTTCCCTCAGCTCTGCTCTGATTTAATTTCCTACTCTCCTCTCCGATCCTTTTGACTCTCTGATGTCACCTGCAGCTGGGACCACCCTGGCTCACAGTTTGTGTAGCAATCATGGCTTGGAGGGAACAAGCAACATGGAACTTTAGTCCCAGTGTTCTCCCAGATGCTCTTTTATCCATAAGACTTTAGGGCCAAGGACATGTCCTGTTCACCAGGACAGGGAGTTCTGTGACAGCTTCTCAGCTAGCCTGGGGAGCGGGGAAATTGATCCTGGCACACATCAGCTTTTAAAAAGATGCTGTAGAAACTTAATGCAGGGATTGGATCACAGGATAACTACGAGATGGACCCTGGAAATGTTTTGTGGCTTCATACTTCTGGGGACAGTGAATTTAGGTGCTTCATTGAGCCAAGGCAAGAGCTGAGCAGGTGCCAATCAGGAAAGCTGATGGTTTGGGAAAGCTGAACGGGTTAAATTTGTCCAGCAGGAACTGGTGGTTACTGGAAGTCTTTGATTCTCTTTCCCAGCTGCTTTCATAAAGGGTTTGTTGCTGTCTGAGTCTGCCCCAGCCTGACTGTCTGCAGCAAAGTCAACAACCCCGAGTGTGCTCCGGGGGGAGTCATGGCTCTGCAATACCAGCCCTGGGCTACTCGGGATGAAAATCCCCTCCTGCCTCTGCCCTGCAGCTCTGCACTCTGGCTCTGATCTGGAGTGGCTGTCACACAGCTGTGCTGAAGTTCCTTGGTCGGGTCAGGCTGCAGTGATAAATATTTTTAGTGAATGAGGGTGCTATGAATGATCTCACAGTGTTTTGTTAATTTATTCCCTTTCTTGCAGGCTAATAACACACACACATGTAAAAAAAAAAAAGAAAAAAAAGGATGAATTGTGTATTGTTGCCTAATTCTGAATAAAAACGCTGGGAGTTTCACAAGATGTACGTAACATAGACTCAAGGGGTCTTTTCTAGCAGATGCCTGAAGCCAAAAGCAGATAAAAATTTTTAGCAGGGTCTGATTTATGGTCTAGTTTGACAAATATTCATATGAGTGTGAAAAAGCTTCTGAAGAAGTGCCATGGAGCATTGCATCCCCTGTCATCTTCCTCGCTGCCTACTCCCCCTCAAATTAGATTTGGTAATTCAAGTGATTTCAGCTTCAGGCTGATTTTTCTTGCTTCAGTTAAATCTCAGGTTTCAAGCTGATGATGTTTCACACATGGCAGATTGGCACCTGTTATCTAAGGGTCCAGCAATGCTGACCATGATTGAGTTTGGCCCAGACAACACTCTGGAATAAATCAACATGATGTGTTGGAAGGGTTGTTGCTGGGCTGTTTTACACCAGGCTGGTTTGACTCTCAGCAGGATTAATAACAGGCAATTTTCTAACCAGCCCATAAAGATCTGCCTTGGTGTAACGCGAGGTCTTTGCCCTTTGCTTTCTCAAAATCCTGCAGCACGGTTCTGTGGCTCCAAATGCCACGGGTGACAGGAGACAATCTCAGTTTAATTGCCCAGCTGTGCAGGCAGGAGCCACGCAGAGGGTGCATGACCAGCACAGGCACCAGAGGACACAGCAAGAGGAGAAGGCAAAGGAAATGTGTGGTTATAAAGCAACAGAAAGAAAGAAATGCAAAGGTAAACATTTCATGCACCTTTGTTGCCTCGAGTAATATCCAAAAGGATGTCAGTTATTTCTGAGTATTTTCTGGAGCGTTTTCTTTTTTCCTTTTTGGCCTGAAACAATCGGAAACCCTATTTCATTATGTTTTGAAACAAAAGCAAGGCAGCTCTCAGAGTCTCTCATGCACAGTGTGGAGTTCTTTCCCAACCTTAAGGATTCCATGATTTTCCAACAGCAGCAATAGTGGCTGACAACATTTCCTCAAGAGAAACACCTGAAACTTGGGTAGCAGGTGGAAATAACAAAAGTAAAACTTGCCCAACAGCTTGTTTTCCTTGTGTGACTAATTCTGTGCCTGTTCACAGACTTGTCCTGAAGAGCTGGGGAATGACTTAAAACAAAATTATGTCTTTGCAGAGCCAAGTTCCCTTGTTTGAGTAGGTAAATAATAATGTTGTCAAGGTTTTATGCAGAATTTTCAGTCTCTGAGCTCAAAGATCTTTACAAAGCAAGGGGTGAAGAACCAGATCCTTGTTTTACAGAAGGTAAGACAGAAGCATAGAGAAATAAAAAGTCTTCTCAAGTTCATCCTGGAGGTTTCCTGCAGCTGATGCTTTGGCTGTGCTGCTTCTAGCAAAGACCTATTTCTTCAAAATCTGAAAAGAGGACATTATCCAAATTCCCCTGATCTGACTGAACTCCTTGAATGTCACTTCCAGCCTAAAGATCTGAGTTTATTTATGTGAGAAAAAAAATTTATGCCTACTTCAGGAGCAAAGACCTTATGAAAGACATAGACTCATTTGAAAGTCTCATTTTAAAGCCATTTAGTGACACACACATTTTACCAGAAATGTTTAATGAAGTCTTTCAGATGGACAATTGCCCTGAGCATGTGACAGCTCACACTGAGTTGTTTTTGGAAATGAATACAAGCAACAAGCCAAGACGGGCAGTCTGCAAGAGGCAGGGCCAGGAGTGGGTCACTGGGACACCCGGAGCTGGAGCACAAAATGGGGCTGTGAAAATCAGCTCAGGACTTGCAGGAGGATGTGTGGATACAGTCTCTCTTTTCAACCACCACTGTCTGTGCCCTACCTAGGAGGATCAAGAGAAACTCACTCTCAAAAAGCCTCAGAGCACAAAAAACCTGCACAGAAGCTCCTGTCACAGATTATTGTCTCTGTTGGGTTGTATTACAACTTTGCTCAAATTTCTGAGAAATACTGGCTCTGTTTGAATTTGACTCCAGGCACAGTTACCAACCCCCTTTGTGGTTTGGGATAGGAATTCTTTAAAATGGACAAAGTGGAGCATCCCTGGCTTTGGAAACCTTTGATACCTTGTCAAATGTATCTGTTGGGTGCAGGAAACAAGGGAACCAGGGTGAAAAACAAAGGAGAAATAAATGGCAGGAGTGCAGCCAGGATACCCCTCGTGCATTTTCCCCTGTTGATATTTCCTCCCGTGCCTGCTGAATCAGCATTTTCCTTCTGCCAGCCTGTAAACAAGAAAACAAAGAGGCTGGTGACCTTGGCCAAACAAGCCCATTCCACTCTCCTGGAAGTCTTGGATCAAGGAGAAAATCTTTGTCCATCTCAGGGCACAAAGCCCAGCCAGCCCTCCTGGAGAGCCTAGCTATTGGTGAAAGGCTTTCCAAGCATGCAGAGCTAAGACCTTTGAATCCCTCAAGAAGGGGAGGAAAGCCAAAATTTCAAAAGAAGCTGCCATCCTCAGCTGTCATTGCCACAAAAAAGATTTTGTCTCAATACAAAAGAGGAAAAGAAAAAACCCAAATGAACCAGGAGAAAGAGAAAAGGGTGTTTCAAGGCAAGAGAAGGTCTTGAGGAGAAGTTGCTTTTAAGTTCACCCCGAAGTAAAATGTAACCTTGCAGAACTGAGACTCCTTGGTGCTTTGCCATGTAGGGTTGAAACCAGCTTTTTCTTTGAATTCAGATGCTAAGTAGACCCCAGAGCTTCTCAGTGCTTGCACATGAAGACACCACAAGCATCACTGAAGAAGTCAGGGTCAGGTGCCCTACTCTGGAAAATGCCGAGACTAAAAAAACCCCAAATCCACCCAAGAACAACAACAACAACAACAACAACAACAACAGCAATGTCTTCCCAGCAGCTTTGTGCTGGCAGAAGGGGAATGAGGAGAACTTTGCCATGCTGACTCACAGGGTACAGCCTTCGTGTCGTTGACTTTGCTCTCTGTTTCCAGGGATTTCCCTTCTACCAGCAAAGGAGAAACTGGGCCTTAGCAAAAAAGAGAAATCGATATTTTGGTCACATGTTGGTGGCAAAGACAGGCTTGACAATGAGCTATTTTCTTTTTGCATTGAACAAGGAGTCTCAGTTACAGGGAGAAAACAATACCATCTGAAAAACTCTCTGTTTCCTTAGCTGGCAGAGGCTATCAAGGGTCAGGCTGGCTGGGAAGTGTCTGGACAGAATTATTTGCAACTCCCAGATCTCAGATCAAGTGTGTCTAAACTGTGGTGACCATGAGGTGCTGGAGGATGAAAAGGGATGTGGATTTATTGTAACCTCTGTGTAACATATGATCTTGCCATGTACTACTGAATTCCCAGAGGTTTTCAAAGTGAATGGCAGGGATGCTCTGCCTCAGAGCAGAGGGAAAACCCACTGGACCAGTGTCAGTCAGCAGGGATACAAGAAATGATGGGGACCTTTCTATTTTGGGGGTGAGAAAAGTCATTTCAGGAGACAGGCTGGCTGTGTAGGCTCCCATCCGAGGACTCCTGGAAAAGCTGCCATGAGCATCCTTGAGAACACAAGGAGGGAAGCTGCTCTCCACTGTCACTGGGTCTCCCAGTTTCACTGGATTATTCATCATCTGAAGGATGGGTACGAAGTGGCGCCTGCTGAAGGAGCCTTTCCATGGATATGTCATCGGGATTGTGCATTAGCCAAGTATTCTTCCCTCGTAAAACTGCTTAATTGATGACACATCATTAGTGGAAACTGTTTAGGCCTCTTCATGTGTCTGCAAAGCTGTTCAGACAAATAGAGCTTAGCATTCCCAGAAGGCTAAAAATTTGCCCTCCCTCTGTGGCTCCTTTGGGGGGAGGGAATATATTTGTGAGTGTATGAACTGCAGCTCATGACATATTTGCTCAGGCTCCAGGGCTGATGTGTTTGGCAGCCTCGTGAACTTGGTCCTTCACCAAGAGGACACGTTGGATGTGTCAGGGTTGGGAGGAGGTTTCACATGCTCTGCTCCCTCCAGGCTCCGTGAAAGCAGCGCTGTGTTCAGTCAGAGCCAATTTGTGGGACACCTTGTCAAGAGGCAGGCAGCAGAGAGCACCCACAGGCTGTTTCCAGTGATGGCCTGGAAGAGCTGAAGTCTCCAGAGGAGCAGGCAGGCACCTTTGTGTAGTGTGAGGGAGAATCAGCTGGCTGGGAGTATTGAACAAAGAAATATTTTGGAGCAGATTCTGAGACCCAAGTTCTGTGGCTCCATAAAGATCTCGAGTGGAAGCCACATGGGGTGTCCAGCTGCTTTCCAGGGCCCAGCCTAAGCTCCCCAAAGCCACAGCACAGTCAGGTTTTACCACCCCCATGGAGGGGCTGTGAGGAGATGCATGCATGGCTCACTGAATTTGGTGAATTTGGTGGATAGCAGATTCACTTCCCTGGAGAATCCTGCTCCGTGACAAGGGACAGGGAAGGTGGGTGATGTGCCAGCTCCTGGAGTTCATGCTCTGGGGTTCAGCTGGGGCCCTTTGGACGTGTGTGTTCGTGCCCCCATCTAGTGGCTGTCCCCAAGGCTGCACCAGCCTCTCTTTCTCAGGTGACATGCAGCTCTGTGATTCTGCTGTTGACGTTTTTGGGGTTTTATTTGGCTTGGGACTGTGCCCTTTTGCAACCAGGCTTTTCGAAACATTCCCTCGTGATAAATTACTCGTGCACAAATTTTCTCAGAGGGCAAAAAATCAAATTCTGGTAAGATGAAATACCTGCAAGTGAAACAGGATTGTGTTTCTTACTCCTTTCCACATTCCCAACATATGATCTGGCATTGAGGAATGTGTCCTTGAATGGAGCCCATCATCTCAGATAGAGCTTCAAAGAGGGGAAGAAAATATTTTGGTGATGATAAATCAGATTTTCCCTCACCCTCATGCATATGACTTGCTTTTGTGTAAGCAAAATTCACTTTGCTATGTGGTTACCTAAAAGAAAAAAAGTAACAAAATCATTGAATAGTTTGGACTGTAAGAGGCCTTAAAGACCATCCAGTTTCAATCCCTCTGCTGCATCCAGATTGCTCCAAACCCCATCCAGCCTGGCCTTGGACACTTTCAGGGGTCCAGGGGCAGCCACAGCTGCTCTGGGCATCCTGTGCCAGGGCATCTCTACCCTCACAAGGAACAATTTATTCATAATTTCTAACCTAAATATCTTCTTTTTTAGTTTAAAATTGTTTCCCTCTATCATATCATTGCCTGTATAAGAAGCCTCTCTTCCTCTTTTTTATAAACCCCCAAAAATCCCCTAAAACCACCAGCAGCAACAAAACAAAGGACAGTGTGTTCAGGTGTGAGCTGCTTCCCCAGGCCCGGGGTGAGCTTTCAGACAGTGTCTGAAGGGAAAGTGGAAGTTGTGTGTAAACATTTGGCTGCTCTGCCAGAGGCTGGGAAACAACACGATGTGATTTTGGTGCTGAGTGTAACTGGATTCCCCCAGTGAGCCCGAGACACTGCAGCAGCCATGTGCCTTTTCCACAAGCTGCATCACATATCAGCTCCAGTGGTGGTATAAAGGGATCTCTATTTTCTGTAGGTATTTTTACAGCTCTCGTTACAACATTATCTCAGCTCTTTACAACCTTTATTGTATTTCCCCCAACTCTTCAGGCAGGTAGTTAGAGTTATTTCTGGGAAAATTGAAGTGCACAGAGAGATGTAAAGAAGATCTCAGAGGAAATAACCACCAAAGTATGTAGAGAATTGAACTTAGCTCTCTGCTTACCACTGAGCTGCCTTATCTTAAATAAACCCTAAACAAAAGCCACAGAACCTCTACAGCAAGAGCAAGTTCCTATAGATTTTAAATTTGTGAATAGATGTCCTTTAGGTGCACCTCTAGGGCTCCCTGGTTGGTTTCTCATAGCGTGCCTTGGCTGCTCTTGCAGGCATAAAATAATTTTCAACAGGAGAAAACCATTATCTTTCAGCTATGCCTGCCTGACTTAACAAGTGCAATCCCTTGTGAAGAAAAACCACTTGTCAGGACACATGGAGTGAGGACTGCCAGCTCTGTCAGTCAGAGTGGCACAGACAAAGCTCAGGAGCTGGAGTTGGTTCAGTTCCCACTGAATTTTTATCTTTCAAGGCAGTCATGATCTTCCAGGCATTTTATTCCACTTGCAACACCCATTTCTAGACGAAAAGCTTTATTTCTTGAAATGCAAGGTCAGATCTGTATCAGTCCTCCTATTGCCCCTCTCTTCCAGTTTTCCTCATCTTTTTTGGAGAACAAGAACTGTGCTTCATATTCCAAATGTGGAGAAGGGTCTGGATACCCTGATATTTCCAGCCACACGTTGGCTTTCATTCCCATTCTTCCAACGTCCTTCTTCACCACTCACCTTGAGCTGTCCCCAAAATTCTCCCCTCTCTCTCTGGCTTTTCACATCACAAAGTGGAGAGGTGAATAGTTTCTGATATAGAACCTTCTCAGGCCTTTTTTCTGCCCAAAAGAACAGCAGCGCTGAGTAAAATCTTCCACAATTAAGTTATTCAGTCAACATTTTCCTGGAGGCATGGAGGGGAGCAGGATGATCTCATGAATCTGTCTTTCTGTGCTCTCAACCAAAGGTCACCGACTGGGGAGCTGTCTTGGTGAAATCTGTCAAATCTAAGGGCTAATAAACAACCCCTCTTGGATGCAGTATGGTTTACATTTGGGCTGAAATACAGAGGAAGAAAGTTTTCCTGCAGAGATCCCAGATTTGATAAACTTACTCTTTTCCTTTCCTCTTATTCCCTCACCTCCCAGGGGTACAGCTCCAGTATTTGTGAATGCAAATGCTTCTTGGGTGAAAAGCAGGTCAGAAGATGCTGTGCAAGCAGGGTAACACATCCTCTGTTCCACCAGGGCACATGCTACAACACAGAAAATGCTGCCCATGCCTCTTTCTCACTCCCCTGCCCTGTCCTACCCAGTGGAGACTTTGGCTTTCTGAATTCATGAAGGCTGAAAAGATCAATATTAGCCTGATCTGCTGAGCTCTGGGTCTGTGCTTCTAAAAATGGATGGGGTTATATAATTTTTTTTGGCGGGGAGGGAAATAAAGGATGGAAAATCACCACCAAAAGCTAAGGCTGTTCTCATCAGCTAAAGCAGAGAGGTTTCTCAGGAAATACACAAACTCAAGACCCCTGTGACAACGAGCATTAAGTGCCCAGGGGTTTTGGAAGAGAAAAGGATCCTTGGCCTCCCAAGACACAGTCCCTGTGCAGACTGTGGGCTAGGCAGAGCTCTTTGGCACCTTGTTCACTTGCCTAAAAGCCTCCTGAAGCCACTAGGGAGGGTTTTGACTCTTATTCCCTGCCCTTTGCTAACTGAGTGTAGAGGAGCAAGGTCTGCTCCTTGGCAGGGAGCAGCCTGAGCCTCCCCTTCCATCTGTCTTGATGTCCTCAGTTATTCAAGCAGGTTCCTGTGCTCTGTGAATGGTGCTGTGAACTCTAGAAGACATTTTAGTTTGGCTTTCACTGAAGCACGAACCCAGAGAAAAGCCTGCAGATCCATGCCAGCATTCCAGCCTCCACAGACAGCTCATCCCTGTGTCATCCATGTTTCTGCCTGCCTGGGGACATTGGCATCTTTTTAACCGATTGGTTCTCATGACAGTCCTGTGCTGTGTCTGTCCCATGTCAGGGGGAGGGGGAAGCTGATTTCCATTTTCCATCATTGCCTGGGGAGCACAGACCCACCCTGCCCAGCTGGCAGGCACCCAGCCCTCTCCTGTCTGCCCGTGGTGCCTTCAGAAATCCCCTGATGCTCGTAACAAGGTCATTTATGAATGCTCATCATGCTCAGTCCCCTGCACAGGAAATAGAGGCAGAATCTGAGCATGATCACAGTATATTTATACACTAGTTATTCTTTTAAGCTTGGTCACCATCTGTAAGTCCTGATCCTATTTATACACTGGCTGTCATGCTAAGCAGTGTTGTACTGACCCAGCTGGCCTCCTTTCCTGCAGATAACAATGAGATAATCTAACTTATCATCCTGCTTCCTCCTTGGAGGACTAAGAAACCCATTTAAACACTGGCAGCTGGGAGGGTAGGGTTAATTATCACCCTCACTGATGCTCTAAGAACCAGCTTGTAGGTAACCCAAGGAATCTAAATCATCCTTTCCCTGTTTTCTGCTGAGCAGTAGCTGACATGGGTCATGCTGTTCAGTGAACAATGGAGGCCATGTTCAGTCGAGAAGAGGGATGACTCCTGAGATTGCAAAGTCACCTCTGGACCAAATTCAACTCTTGATGTCAGTGGAAAAGCATTTCCAGCCTGGGCTGCAGATGACACTGCCCTACACGAAAGTGATCTGTGTGTACATGAGCCTGGAACCTAGAGTTGCACCTAGAAAAAGGTGATATGGAAATAATACATAAGACTTTGTAGAACTGATTAGATCATCCTTCTCAAAGGTAAGGCTAGCAGGAGAAGGCCACTCTCCAAAGCAAGTAGTCACTCCTAACACTTTTATTCCATCCCAGTTCTTCCTTCCCCGGTGGAACACCCTTGAAGACCTGCTCATTCTTTGCGTGTAGAAGAAAGACCTTCTGGGGGAGAAGAAGCTGAAGTCCTAGTCCTGTTGTGTGAGGAAACCACATTGCAGTTTCCCAAGCATCAATCATCTGTCAGCTTCCAACAGTTTGCCATCACAGTTTGACAGCTCACTTATCTGATGGAACACATCAGAATGTAATCCACAGTCGAGCAGGCACAGATTAACTTCACTAAGAGCACTCATGGCCTTTACAAAGAAAAGGACACACAAACGGAATTCAGTGGATGCATTTCTACTAAAACCATGTGCCTGCCACTGTCTGGGTTAGAGCACACACAGCCTGGCTGCAATTCCCCTCCGAATGAGGTCATTTGAAACGATATAGCAAACACTGTTAAAGCTGCTGCATCACGCTGGGCTGTCAGACGGATCCCGGGGCTTTAATGCAATGCTGTATATATATTCATACAGTTGCTCATACTTATTTAATTAGGAGATGCAAATGCTGGTGAGAGACAAAGCAGAAAATGCCAACAAAGGCAGCCCATGGTTGGGCTCGTGTGGAGGCGTTCGCTGCTGGCGGGATCGAGCTGCATCAGCGGCTTCTTTCGGGGCTGGATCTGCCTCTCTTAAACCCTATTGATTAGCACTAAATTGTCTGCAGTGATGTCATTTTCCAGGGCAGGCAGAGGGGTAAGGGCAAAGGGGTAGGGTTGTTCCTCAGCTGACAGCTCTGTGGGGGGATGTACTTATAGAATCACAGAATAATTTAAGATTCTTAAGTCATTGGGTCCAACCATTAACCTAACAGTAAAGCACATCCCCGAGTGCCACATCTACACATCTTTTAAATCCCTCTAGGGATGGTGACTCCACCACTTCCCTGGAAAACCTGTTCCTGTACTTGATAACCCTTTGGGGAAGAAGTTTTCTCCAATATCCTCTATAAACCCTTCCTGGAACAACTTAAAGCTGTTTCCTCCTGACTTATAATTTTTTACTTGTGAAGAAAGTCCGACCTCTACCTTGTCTACAAACTCCTTTCAGGGTGTTGTAGGGAGTGATTAAATTCCTTCTGAGCCTTCTCTTCTCCAGACTAAACAACTCCAGTTCCCTCGGTTGCTCCTCATAAGACTTGTGCTCCAGATTTTCAAGGCAGTATGAGACAACAATGCTTGGGATGGAAGGTCTCAGAAAAACATTGGGAAAGGCTGCCTGCACAGGAGAGCATGGAGGTGACTGTCCCTCCTTGGTCTGGTCCAAAATTTCCTGGTTCTGCAGCTCTGGGTGGGCAGGGGTATGAAGGGGATGAATCTAGTGTCCTTTGCAAAGCACAGAGTGGATGTGTGGGATGGGGCTGCAAGAAGCAGCTTGGATGAAATGAACTTCAGAACAACTGACCCTGATCATAGAATCATAGAATTAAAGTGTCATAGAATCACAGAATGGCTGGGCCTGGAATGGATCTTGAAAATCATCTAGTTCCAACCCCCTGACATGGGCAGGAACACCTTCTTTGGGAAAGAAAGGAAGCCTGCCTTCTCTTGGCTGGGTGTGCCCAATCATCTGCAGCATGTAGCGGTAGGAAATGTCCAAAATTTGGATAAGGAGGGGTTGGTATTTTTGCTGTTTGCTGTGAAATGGGAAAGAAAGGAAGAACTCAACTGAAAAACCTTACCAGGACGTTCAGACACCATCACACATCATGTTCCATAGCAGGTTATTTCTGCCCCAGTTCGTAATGGGAGGTGTCACTCCCCCAGCAGTGGTGCAGAGACAGGTCCTTCAGGTGTTGCCCAGGTGTGCAACAGTGACCTGGTAGACAAGATGGAGATTGATACAAGACATCCTGATTAACCTTTAGGACATTCCCAGTGCTCCATTTGCCATAGGTTTTCTCAGAAAATTGCACTCATGCCATTAAGGAGCACTGTACAAGAAGGGTAGGACTGATTGCAAGGCTGTGTACAGAGTTCAGACTATGGGACAGAGATCCCTTTAAGATTCCTTCCAATCCAGGCCACTCTGTGATTCTATGAATTTCACTATAGAAAACAAAAAGCAAACAAAAAACGCAACGTGGAAACAACCTGAAAGCTCAGATGAATTTTGAACAAAAAAACCCACATTGCCTGTCACAATACTCATTTGGGTCTGATGTGGGATCTGGAGTGAGGCTTTAAAATTAAATATATCACCCCTCTATCTATTAATCTTGAAGTTTAACCCATCCAACAGCTGTAAGATGAACATACTCTCCTGAATGGCACAGTTCAAAGTGGAAAGACTAAATACTCATGATTCTACTTTCTCAGGGACATATCTTCATGATATTTAGAATAAATATTAATGACAATATACAGAACAGCTTCAAATACCAAAACCAATATGGTTGCAGCAGAAAGACGTTTCAACTAGAATTCTAGTGTGGACCAGTCCTTGGTGCAGAGGTTTAAATTAGGCCTCAACTCTGGCTGAATTTCAAACAAGCCAGCCAAACATTTTTTACTCCTTTGTTTTCCTCGTAAAATGTGTAAAACCCGAGGTTAATATGTTTGATTCTCCAGTCTCAGTGAATTTGGTGTTATTCTCTTGAAACTGTCAGACCCAGAAGTGTCCATGTGTACTAAATCTCGGAGAGTTTATTTTGAAGCAATGGTGCTGGGATAATACTTGGTACCCAAGAGAAGATTAGGAGAAGACATATTCTTCTGCCAAAATTAAAGTTTATCAGAATTGCTGCAACACAGACTCAGAACAGAGTGAAACTCCTTGGAATATTTTCTTAGCTTTGGCTTTGGCAAACCCTGCTGTTTTGAGCTGCCTCCTATTCCCCAAAGAACCCTGAAACTAAAAGAGAAAATTGTTTCCAAATAAGAATAATTAAAGCTTGCATAACACAATCTTGCATTCAGTTACAAAGTCAAAGAAATCAATCAGGGCATCTCACTTGTACAAACAATGTCTTAAATTCCATGGAGGAATGTTTTGTGATACCCTCAATTTCAAAAAATATCCGGCTACACTTTGTTCTAAATTTGAAAGTTCAAAAGATTCACAAAACCTAAACAATCCTCATACTTTTCTCCACTCCCTCTTGCTAAAGACCTGCCCTGAAAACCAATTCTTAGAGCTTTGGGTTGAGAAAAACAAGTAAAACCATCAGTTTTGCCCTTGAATTTCTCTGTGCTTGCCCCAAGGTCTTTAAAATCGAAATAATTTTGCACTCTTACGCACTGGTGTCTTTTCTATCTTTATTTATTTGATCTTTTTCAGGCTGTACATGCTTTAAGTGATGGATATCTGTGTTTCAAGTGTTTTCTTTTTAGTTGACTAGCATGTAGGGAGACAGGGACCTCTGACTGCAATTCTCTCAATAAACAAATCATGAACAATTCGGTGGTGGTTAGTTCTTTGGGGCAGGACTCTGTAACACAACCCACCCTAAATAACTCTGTCTAGACCTGTTTTGGGAATAGGGGCTAATATTATAATTCTGGGGAATTTTTTTTTTTAATGAAAGCAAAGGCATGCAGGGCAGTGTCCTCCTCCTCTGAAGAGCATCTGCCAACACCCTGGGATGCTGCACGGTCATGGCAATTATTGAAAAGATGGAATAGGCTGGCAGTAGTGCCAGCAAATTCCATCCTGTTGAGAAGGAGGGGTTGCAGCCTTGGTAAGAGCTGGATCAGATAAAGAGATGGGCTGATTTTCAATAGCTGGTGCCTAAGGGCTGGTGCACTGCAACTCTGCCCCCTGAACGTACCGAAACCCAGCAGCCTATAAACATTTTCCTAATTAAAGAGATCAGCCCAGGGCAGGATGTGCTGCTAAGGATGAAATTCAGGTTCTTTTTCTTCAGATACAAGTTATGGTGTGATGTGCCAGCAGTTTCCATGGTTGTCTACAATCTGGGATGCCTGGAGCACTTGCCTGGTCCCTGTTGCCTCTTTAGAAACCAAATGACCATTTCCAACTATCTGGATGTCCCTTGGGAAAAGTGTAGCTCTATTCTCAGGCACAGGGTGTTGTTCCTGGGGCTGTCCTGTGCAGGGGCAGGAGCTGGGCTCAGTGATCCTTGTGTGCTCCTTCCAACTCAGGACATTCAGGGATTCTATAGAGTTTCACCTCTCCAGACTTCACCTCCACCCATTTCCAAGTAAGAGAATATCAAGGTATTTTCCTCAATGCTGTCATTTCAAGGAAGGAAATGGCTACTTGAACAGTCGTGTTGGAATAACATGACACAACCTGCCACAAAGGGAGTCTAATCTGCTCTAAAAACAACTTCTATTTTTGCAGTGGTGATGAACCCACCTGTTGTGCCCACAGAACACTGAGGGACCTGCAAATCCCAGGGCCAGCAACAAGGCAGGAGAAATTTCCATTTATCTTTTTTTTTATCTCCCTTTCAGTGGGGATCAGAGACCACAGGGGAGTTCCATGCTGTTCTTTCCACCTCACAAAGCCAACACAGGGATTGGATCCTTCTTACTGACATAGGCACCCAGTGCATGCATCCAGAGATGTCTCCTTGTGATTTAGGAGCCCAAAGGAGATTTAGTTAAAATAACCAATAGAATCTGGGCAGGGATCCAGCCAGTCACATGCAGGTGCCTGACACAGAGTGAATTATGTCACTACCCAGATTATTGACTGTGATGTTCAATTCAGTTTTCCAAACACAGATGTGCAGCAGATAAATTGTGTGCTGGAAGTGTTCCCTGGTTGTGGATGGAGTCTAACCCTGGTGATTTTTTTGCAGAAGACATCTGTGAGACATTGATTTGATGAGCTCATCACAGTAAGGAGGTGACAGGAGCAAACAACCTCCCTTGCATTACTTTGACAAATGTACAGGACAGAGAGATGCTTGTCCCCCTCTTCAGATTATGACAGCAAGGTGTTCATCATCATTCTGATGCTTAGATAATTAGGGGTAAATATCTCCAGTTTTCTTACCTGTTCCCTCTTCCTCTAAATCCAAGGGAAAAATATGGGTTTTGAATATCCACAGGGAATATTTTCAAGCGACAAAGTGAGTTCGAGTGGGGAAGTCCTCTCTGCCAGTGCTCTATTTTCAATTAATTTTATGAATTTCTGTGTTTTATGTTTATTTCAAGAAGATATTAAACCACCAACCTGATCCAACATGGGTAAGACTCAGGTCCTGTAGACACAGGATGGTGTTCAGTACCATTCATGGTTTTCTGGAAGCCCTGGTCACCGCCAACACACCTTTGTTTTTTGTTGGGACATGAGGTTCAGTGTGACACCAAGAGCGTGAGATCCTGGCCTGGGGAACAGGGGAACCAGGACTATGGGGCACACAGCCCATCCCCACAGCCAGGGATCCTTCCCAGTCCTCCTCATGACCTTCTTAAATGATCCAGAATCCTTCCAGGACAGAGGCAGCTTTGTGGGCACAAACTGGACAGTTGGGGAAACCCAAAAGGGGGAGTTGAAGGTAAGACAAGAGCACAAACCCAATTGAAATCCCTCCTAAGGGCAGAATGCACTCTCTGTGACAGCCAGGAGTGCCAACAATGTGGTACAAGCCCTTGCCCATTGTTTTCCATCAACATTTCCTGTATGGGAAGCATTTTACACTGAAGGTTTCCTCAGCTGCAGCGTACTCTGTGTTCGGAGGCAAACACGGGAATTTATTTTGCTTTGGGGCCACGGCTCAGCTTGAGAATAAATTGCCTTTGGATGGACACGGGAAGGGAGCAGGGTACACCGTGTCCTCCTGAGCTCCCCCTTGCCTTCCAGGCTGGACTCAGGAAAGAACAATAAACAAAATCCAGCCCCTCCTGCCTGGATTCCCATGGCACGTGTTGCTCTCACGTGGCTCCTACCTGAGACCGAGGAGCTTTGGAGCGAGTTATAATAGCTCCAGTCATTGCCTCCCCTCTGCCCCTGCACCCTGTGATCTTATCTGAGGGTGAGAACCACAACTGAGAGCTCTTTCTTGCAGAGGGGGGGAACATCAGAGATGTTATGAAATGTGTTCCTGGAGCTTGCCTGGCTCCACGGAGGGTGGAACGATTGAAAAACGCTGGTGCCTTCCCTCTCTTACCTGACTCCTCTCTCCACCAGCATCCAAAACCTGGCTGGGGAGCACTGAAAAGCCTCCCAGCTGGAAATGCCTGAGTGTTTTGCAGACTTGTAGCTCCTTCAAAATTGTCTTCATGCTTGGGCCCTGGCTCTACTCATCTGCCAACGGGGCAAAGCCCATGTCTGTCAGCTTCCCCCACGAGTGCAGTGGAGCTCAGTTCCTTCTGCCCAGTCCCAACACGTTTCAGATTGAAAGCTACAGAAGCCTGATGCTGCCTTTTTAATGCAGAGATGTGGGTTGATTACCAGGGAGTGGTCACTTCACTCCTGCTTTCTTGGCAGAGGCGAGGGAAGAGAGGGAGGAATACACCAGAGAAGGGCAATTCACTCTGCCAGCGTCTCCCTGTCCACAAATCAGAAACATCTCAGGTATGCAAGCTGAAGCAGACACTCAGGCAACAGATGCAGCTCTTATCCCAGGAAATCTAATTTTTTTCCCTGGAATTTGTGAGGCCAGTGACACTGACACATTCATGGGAACGGCCTCATTTTCAAAGCATGTCGATATCACACATTTTTCCAGCTGCATTCCCATTTTCATGCTGTGAGGATGCTGAGACGAGTCCTTCCATGCCAATAGCTTTGGGATTGTTTAGACCTAACCTGGCAGAGAGAAAAAGACTGCAAAAGTACTGATTCCAAGGAGTTTAATGAAAGTAGGTAGCCTGAAGGAAGACAGAGAATGTAGCAATTCTTCCACTGAAGGAAGGTCTATGCCATGAAACCATTCCTGACAAGGCACCAAAGAATTCAAATTAAAACCTGAGGTAGAGGGAAAGCCCCACTGGAAGCTCACAGGCACTGAAAATCCAACCACGAGCTTCCAAACAACAAATCCAGGCAGGCTCTGCCATCCAGGAACAGCTTGCTTAGCCCTGGTTAGAATAAAATGGATTTAGAAATAATAAACAATCTGTGCCTCCTGCCCCACCCAGCTTAGGTTCTGCTAGAGCCTGAGATGATTTTACATTTTCGTGGATGCCTTTCACAATAACCTGAAGGCTCTGGGCTGCAGCTGCTCAGTCTTGCGGAAACGTTGCTGAGGTTTTTGTGATGATAAACAAGGTATTATTAAAACATCTTTCTGTGATTTGCCTGCCCATAAATAAAAAGGTGTTGTGCTTACACAATGAATCACTTTTCAACCACTTCAAGGAAATAATATTCAAAATTATGGCTTCTGTCAGTGTGGGGGAGAGGAAGAAGCCTCTCTCTGTTCTTTTGGAGAGAATAAATGAAAATTTGGGAGGAGCAGGTCTGAAGGAGAATGTTGAAGGAATTTATGGAGTCCTGAAGATGAAGCATCAACATACGCCAGAGGAGGTTTTAATTAATATAAATTAAAAAGATCTGCAGGACTTAAACTTTTGCATGGGAAAGGAGAAGGAGCCAAGAGTTAAGGTGATGGAGGGTCTTCCAGATCTGGATGTCGAAGACACAGGCTAATAAATAATTTAAGGCAATTAAATGATGAATTCCTGGAATTTAATGAAGAACCCCAGCTCTTCCATTGAACAGGAGGGAGTAAAACAACTCTGGGAGAAGAGTGATGGTCTGAAGGTTGACTGCAGCCTGTGGTCTGAAGGTTGACTGCAGCCAGGCTGTGAACAAATGCAGATACTTGGATGTGCAACAAACAAGTTCTTTGGCCTTAGTTCTTGTTTATTCTTTGTTTGTATGATGATGATGATGATGATTATTATTAATTTCCCTCCCCCTCCACGATTTGAGAATCATTCTAATCTTCATTAAGGACTAATAAATATCAATTATGTTATTCATGACACACAGACACCGGGAGCAGAGGAATTTCCAGCTGTCCAGGAGAAGTCTTGCTCAAGGATGTAACGCAGGGAATTCTCTTCTAGCACACATTACAGCGGATGCAGTGAAGGGGAGTTACAGCTCCTATTGTAAATGTTTGGTAAATAAAGCCCTTGGAGAAGTGGTTAATGATCCCAGACCTGGAAATTTCTTCATTCTTCCCACCCCTGCTTATTCATGTCCTCTGTCTACCCAGTCCCCTTCTGTCTGAAGTTTTGGGACAGGTGATCAGCCCAACTCCTTTTCTGGGCTCTCGTGTCTGGAACAGAACATTATTGAGGATGTAGCTCCATCTACTGCCATAAAGGGAAATGTCAGCCCTCCACCAGCATCTGTGTTGGGCCCTTCTGCGGGTGCATTAAACAAAGTGAGCTCAGCATAAAAATGTCTCACTCTGCTTTTTTTTCGAATAAAAATAACCTAAACCAATAAGAAGCAAATTGTAATTTCTCAGCATTCAAAATTCCAATAAAAACTTTTCTTTTAATGTAGAAAATAGCAATATGAGACTTTTTTTGGTGCCTAGACCTACAAAATCCATTTTACCTGCAGTAGTTATACAAAATTGAAGAAAGCTCTGAAAAATATGACCTGAAACACTGTGGCTTAACCTTGTGCTTGCCATGGTCAATGGGATGGGTTTGCTTTCTGTGGGTCAGTGTTCCTCTGGGTTCTGTCAGTGAAAGTGCAAGGACTTAGTGTAAAATACTGGTTTGGTTCTTCTTGTGGTCAATATGGAGAAGAGGACAATTCCAGAGAGCTACTCATCCTCCTCTTGGATGCCTGGTTCAGGATTTCATGGCTTTATTTTTTAATTATTATTTTTTTTTTCACCCCAAATCTGAGAATCTTTCTGATCTTTATCAAGGATCAGTTAATACCAGCAATTTTTTTAATGACACAATTATTAGTGAGGGCAGAGGAGATCCCAGTGGTCCAGGAGAAGCCTTGCTCAATGATATAATTCAGGTGTTTTGCATTTAACACAAAAACAGATTCTTGGATGGTTTTAAACAATTAGCTGATGTTTATTTGCTTGATCTCCCATTTCCCAGCTCAGTTTTTGCACTAGAAAAGGTGTTGCTATACTCAGATAATGGTTTCACATCACACCAGAAGAGTTTCTAGGAGATGTAAGGCTTTCAAAAAGGGTTCTGTGGGTGTAGGACAAAGGAGTACACGACGTGAAAAAACCTTCTGGGAAAAAAAGGCACCTAAAACATTGAAAACCTGCTGAAAATCTAAGCCTTTGCCCTGTACTCTCTGAAATATTCAGAAAAAGGCGACCACGGATTTCAGACTCCTGAGGGACACGCATGGCCCTGTTGGGATTCAGCAGTGGCCACTGGTAATACTTGTATTGATTTCAACAAAAGCAGGAGCCAGTCTCGTTTTGCAGAATCCAGGGACAGTGCATTGGTCACCAGAGACAATGGCAGCCTTTCTATTGCCTTCACTGGGCTCAGGCTGGGGGCTGTGAACGCTGGTCTTGTGTTGCACAGAAAGGGAATGGCTTTGGGACTCTATAGCTCCAGGGATTAGTAAAAAACAAAGAGCCTTTAACTTCTAGGTCAGTGCTCTGAAGCCCTGCCAAGCTCCTGGCCAGTGAATGCTGCTGCCCTCTGTACAGAGGCAGCTGATGAATGAGTTTGACAGTTCTTGGCATTGTCCTGAACAGAAATTGTCCATATCATTGCAAGGCCAGCCTTCTGTGCCTTCCTGTAGGAATCGAGGGGACTTGTGAGGTGCACAATTTGCTGCTGGCTGTGTTCCCAGGTGTGTGATACCTGCTGACAGGGAACACAGAAGTGCTTGGTCTTTGAAGAAAGATGCTTCCACCCATTTGTCTGACCACTGATGTGGTCTGGACAATGTATTCCTGCTTAGCCCCTGTGATAAACAGAATAAATGAGCCGCTGTAAGGACCTGAATTCCTGACCAATCTGTGCTGACAGCTTTGTCCCCTCCTGGACAATCCCTGTTGCTGTCTGTCTCCACTCCAACAGGTACAACCTGAGCTGTGTGTACACCCCTGCAGCTCTAGGTGTGTACTGGATCCCAGAGCTGATGCTCTTTGAGTTGATACTCACTTTTCCCTGCTCAGACAGATCATGCACTTCCCTGATTTTGCTCTATTTCATAGAATCATATAATAATTCTGTTGGGTTTGTAGCCTGCTCATCCTCCTCACTGGGAAGGGCTGGACATGATGTACAGTTGTGGAGTTAAGAGGAATCACATCCAGGCTATTTGTCTGGAACTGCTTTTTGGCACTTGAAATTTCACAGGACCACTTTTCCCAGTTATTTTCTACTGGTTTCCATCTCATCCATTCCATGCTGATATCATTTATCTGTCTCAAAAACAATCCAAAGTTTTGGACTAGTTAGCTGTATGTGAGTCTGCCTGTGAGTGACATTCCTCACCACATCCCCATGAGTATCTTATTTATTTTAAAAATATAGGATGTCACAGAAATAGAAAGGAGGATGCTCATGTGACAGCAGAAAGGCCTTTCCAGGAGGGGCAGGTCTCTCCAAACAAATGATCCTGAAGATAAATCAGCACATAAAAATAGACTGGCTACTACAAAGATCAAGGAAATTGCAGGGAAGGAATGGCTAAGTGGGAATCTAAAGAAGGATGAGGATTTGATCACAGGATTCAACACCACCCACTGAATTGGTGAACATCTGAGACATCCTGCAATTTCCCACTGCTTGGTTTATTCACCTCCAACCACTCCAGCTGTCAAATTGCAGATAAATCTCAGAGCTCAGACTGAAAAACTGCAGGCTGAAAATTCACAGGCACTCCTAGGGGAGGCTTGGCTTTTGGTAATTGTATTGCCTTGGAGGAGGAAACCTGGAGTGGAGACCTCTTGGAGTGGAGACCAACTCAGGATGCTTCAAATCAGTTTGAGGGGTCCGAGAGGAGAAGGTTGGTTTGGTTCAGGGTTAGAAATACCAATTACAGCTTGTGAGTTTTCCTTGTGTCACTGAATCCCACATGAGCTGCAATTTGGATGATACCAGGATGGTGACTCAAGACACCTCCACAGGAGCTGAGGATCCTTGTGGGTCCCTTCCAACTCAGGATATTCAGAATATTCCAAGATTCAGTGTCATGGCTGTGTGAGGGGGAAACCATTCAGAATTGGATGGGAAAAATTAAACCGCCTGAGAAAATTTTAAAGCCACATCTGTAAAAACCACAGCCCCTGGTCCTGCCATAGCACCATGAAAATGGGAAAGACACAGATCCAAATGATGGGAAGCCCGAAAATGAGGGATGGGACAGGACTAATGCAGTATGAGTCCCTCAGAGTCCAAAACCACAGAGCAACTCTCTCCTTCCTTGTGGAAAAAACCCTCTCCATTAGGTTTTTAATGCATGGGAAAGTCTCCCCAGCAAGGAAAGAAATCTCCCTTTGGCCTCATTTCCTTTGGAAATAGAATTACTGTGTGCTGTGGGTCCCACCAAGAACCATTGAACCACTTGGCTGGTTCCAATCACAGTCAGGAGGGAGGGAGATGTCTCCCAGGAATTTACATGCCCATGGATTTTGCAAGCATGGGGCTGGGTGGGAAGAAGAATCTCTATGAGAGCTTCTAATGAAGGGGAGACAAAGTCACCAGGCACAAAAGGCCCTGTGCAAGAGCAGTGAACATAAATGTGATTCATAAATGCCTCAGTCACGTGCCCACAGGGCTCAGCCACAGAAGCCAAGAGAAGAAGAATTTTGACTTTACGAGGAACTGTTTTCCTCATTTTCATTAAAATTTGCTAGTCTGGCACATCTTTCGTGGAGTGAGCCTCACATAATCACACAGCTCTGGGAGCAGTGAGTTGCCATCTGCTCCATCTCCCTGGTAGCTGATGCTTCCTTTCCTCAAGCTCTTTTTGGTGTTGTCTCAGTCTTATCCAGCAGCTCAAGTCTCACACACATCAATGAGAGCATTTCCTTAGAGAGGGGCAAAGAGCTGGGAATTTGCATTGCACCCACAGTGGACTGAGATGTCTTTCCCAAATGCTGACTGGGGTGGGAACACTGCAGACACAGCAGCTCTGAATTTGGTTACAGTATAATCCTGGATAGTGCATTTTTTGTTGCTAGTTTCTGCTCAGCTTGTGTTGCATTTGCCATCTGGCACTTTCTGCCCGGACTAATAAGGATTTTCATAGAATCAGAGCAACATTTAGTTTGGAAAAGATCTCTAATGTCATTGAACCCAACCATTAACCCAGCGCTGCCAAGTCTGACACTAATCCATGTCTCTAAGTGTTACATCTACACGTCTTTTAAATCCTTCAGGGATGGTGACTCCACCACTGCCCTGAGCAACACATTCCAATGCTTGGCAAGCCTTTCAGTGAAGGATTTTTTCTAATATCCAGTCTTAACCTCCTCTGGTGCAATTTGAGGCGCGTGCTGGATTTAGATGTACTTCATTTGGGTTATTGATCCCAGAACATTTGTGGGGGAGAAGCCCTAATTTCTGCATGACCACGCTCAGACATTTCTAAGAACTCTCATTTTAAACATCCCAAGAATTAGAAGTAGTGTAAGGCTGCAAGCAAGGCTGGCAGTTGGTGGATGGCAGCACCATCTTGTGTTCACTTCTGGAGAAGTCAGGGTATTTTCTTCACTGAACAGGCTATGGATTCTCAATCTCTTTGGCAACTTTCCTGAGAAAAATAACAGCTATTGGCAAACACTAGATCAACATAAGACAGAGCCATGAAGTCTAGGCTGGGCTCCATTTCCATCCCACCCAGGGTCTCCAGGTAATACTTTTATTTTTTTTTCACATCAGAGTTGATTAAAGGTGTGTGCCACTTATATCTCAGGAGATGCTTCAGCTTTGTGCTCACTCCTATCATAAATGGTCTGGCAGGTCACTACAACCACCCTTTAAAACCAGACATCTGATTATTTGTCCCACTTTGTAAAGTCTCAGTGCATGGAGACTTTGCATTATCTGGTCTGATGGGCTGTATCTGGACTTCATTATTGTGTTTTTAAATCCAGTCAGCAATTCCCTCCCAGAAAAAGCTCTTGAAACCATTAGAGACAGTTTGGGCCTCTTTTCAAAAAGCAGGGCATTGCCAGATTAAATCTTGCCCAGTCAACCTACATGTACAAAACAGTTGCTCACAGCACCATTTGTATTTGTCATTCCGTGTAATTCCTACCATGCTGTCACCTCAGTGCCCGGTTTTTGACCTAGACATTTGCACTAGGCATTTTCAAGAGAAACCAGGTGACATTTGGCCAGATTTGAAGCAGTGACAGATTTGCTGCTGGTTGCAAAATAAGTGTGTGTCATAACTGTTCTTTGGGAAAACTGTGAGACCAGACACCATGGTTTTGAAGAAGGGATGAGACTGACCTTCATTTCCTCATTCATGTGACCTGCCTTGAGGGATAATTAGGAATTCCCACCGTGGACCAGGTCTCCTTGGACACAACCACACCAATGCAGGTATATGCCCTATGTATAATTATGCAGATAAAATTGGTGCTGAAAATATTATTGGCCACTATCAATGTTTGTGAAATATTGAAATATTCCCTGGCACAAATTGGGCTTATTTCTACTAAGCTACATCCAAACCATTCCCACATTTGG
The DNA here is from genome assembly GCA_013397245.1 of Thryothorus ludovicianus. NCBI lineage: Eukaryota > Metazoa > Chordata > Aves > Passeriformes > Certhiidae > Thryothorus > Thryothorus ludovicianus. Next base: position 25,466 of record VZTB01010557.1, read on the forward strand.
CAATTAGTCCAGTTCAGGGACCATTCCCAGCTGGCAGTTAGCTCACAGCCTTGCTCTGGCTGCTGGGTCACTGCCACAGAGTCAAGCCATGACATTCAAAGTGGCCCCAGGACATGGGAGCATCCCCTGGCACATTTATTGCACTCATTAGTGTGAGCAGTTTGAATCCCAGTGAAGCTTTATAATCCAGATGGAAAACAGGAGAGGAGAGGTTGATACAGGGACAGGAAAAATGCAAACAAATACCAAGAGTGGGAAGAAAGCTTTGCACAGGCATTTCCTGCCCTGCTGCCCACCAAGCCATGCCAGTGTGGGAAAAGATAATACAGCTTTTGGAAAAGTCTCCCATTTCCTTTCCAGCCACAGGGTTTGGGCACTGTGTTTAATGGCAGGAGCACATCAAGGAGAGGGCTAAAGAGTTTGGAAAGATATGTGATATAAATTGTCACATTTCCCAGCCATGCAGCTCTTGCACAGGCAGCACACAGCAGATTCAGAGAGAAAAAAGCCAATTGTGGCCCTCTCTGAGTGCATCCTCATAGAACCATAGGATCATTTAGGCTGAACTAGACCTCAGTGAGTCCAACCATTTAATCATAAAACAGTTCAGGGGAGTGTGAGGACCCTGTTCTGTTGCCCTGAGCAGGAGTGGCTGTTTTTGCTCCCTCTGAGCTCAGAGGGGGCCTGGGATGGTGCACAATTCCCACCCTGTGGATCTGAGATGAGACCAACCTCATCCATCCTGAGGCTTCTCTGCAGGGAACTGTGTGAGGGTTGGGAATTATTGGTGAGGCCTCTCAGCAGCAGGAAATGAGCTGTGATTGCCAGCTGATTTTATTGTTACCAACAAATGGCTGTCAGATAAAAATGACTCCCTTTCATACCCGACCTCGACTGGATACAGCAGCTGTACAAGTGAAGTGGATGCATAGAACAGACTCAGATAACTTCAGTACTCAGGAATCGTGGTTCCAGGCATAAAAATGCCCCAGATTTAATACATCATAGCAATTACTGTCAAATCAGTGCAGTGGATATTCACTCTGATTTCTAGACACGCTCACAACTGATAGATATTCTTCTGCATTTACCTTCTATGCGTATTTTAGTAAATGAGTTTGCTGGCAGAAAACTCCACTCAAACAGCTAATTAAAGCAACTCATTTGGAGAGCAGATTTCAAATTTACAAGAATCAAACAAGCATTCTGGGAATGTGCTCTAAGTGCAACACTCACCCAGGTGGGCACAGTAAAAATGCTGTAATAAATAAATAAATAAACGACCTTGATGGGGCTCAGAGTCCCACAAGGTTGGGCACAAATCAGCAGCCTTGGTCACCCAGAGCTACAAAATATCTTCTTTAATTCCTTGTTTTCTCAGGAAAAGACTTTCCTAGAAAGCTCTAGCAGAAGCTGATGGTCTTAGGGCTATTTTCAACTCAAGGACATCAGATCCCAATTAATGTGATCCACACTTAAGAGTCAGACTGAGTTTGTGACAGGGAAGTGTTGCTTGTGGAGCAATTACAAATAATTCAAGAGAATTGAGCAATGTCTGACTGTCAGCTGGGATTTGAGTCTGAAGAAAACTCCCCATCTGCTGATTCTAAGAATGAGGGAAAAGAGGGAAAGAAGCTACTTTAAATTACTGGCCATGTGTTCTCTGTGCAGCTTGTACTGTCCCCCAGTTTGGAGCAGTTTGGAAAGGATCAGCTTCTTTCAGAGAAGCTCTTCTCTTCCCCCTTCAGGATTCTGTGAACCTTTGAGGCTCTGGTGGATTAAAAGCAGAGATGTGGAATAATCTGGCAGTACAAAGATAGTTCTTGACTTGCCATGAATGGGCACCTTTTAATCACATCTGTCTGGTTATGTCCATAGCAAGAGATTGCACAAGACCTGGAATGCAATGGTTCAGTTATTAGAATGATTAAAAAAAACCCCACAAAACTAAACTCTTGATGGCTGAGTTCTTCCAGACAACTTCCACCATCCAAAACTTGGCATGGTTCAAAAGGCAATTCAAAAGTCAGTTTAGGTGGGGCCTTTTTTGAAGATTAAAGAGTTGCTCTTAATGGTGATGAACAGGTTGTTGTCTGGGACCTCAGGGCCACAGGAAGAGCCCTGACTATGGTGATTTGCCTTTTTCTGCTTATTAATTTTGTTTTCAGTAGATCCAGAAGCTAAATGGACGCAAAAAGATAAACAAAGAAGAAATCAGAGAATAGGATTGTTAAGTCTTATTTAACTAGAAAAGGAGGAGGAAAATGAAGACTGGAAGATTTTCTTTACTAAAATTGGTTTCAGTGCTGTGCCTGGGGTGGTATTTTTAGGGGTGCACTGCATTACATGAAGTCTGGTTCTTAAGTCTGGATTATGTCCTAAATTCAACTCAGGTGCTTGAACTTTAATTGCTTTTTCCTCTTGACTGTGCAGGATGGCAGAATCTGTTGGACTTTTTAGGTGCCCATAATCACTTACTGGAGGTATTAAATAGCCCTGTTGACCCAGTTAGTGTTTAAGTTTAGGAGAAAGGTGATTATCCAGTGACTGAAGTTAGGCTCAGGATCAGGCTTCTATCCTGATCTGACGTCAGAGTTCCACCCCTCTCCTAGCTGCTCTCTGTTACTCCTTCTTTCCTTTGTCAGGAAAGCACTGACACAAGAGTATTTTGAGGAGAAAAAGGTGATTACAGAAGGTTGTTGCTGGATCTGTCCTTTTCTGTGTGAAAGGTTTAAGGAGAGAACAATTTAGAGCCAGTACAGTAGCACCAAATATGGTTGAGAGTAGTTCCCTTGGAGTCTTTCTCTGAAATGTGGCTGGAAATTGGTTGATTATGAGCCAGCTCTGTCTTGGAGAGCCTTCTTTCATGCCATTGTTTGGGTTTGAACTTGTCTGTTCTTTATTTTTGAATCTGACTCAAGCATACACAAGGGTGATCAACTTGCAATGTGGTTTTCTGCTTCAGAGAAAAAAAAATCTGTGAACTATGAATAAAAGGAAAGCCTGGTGCCATTGCCATGGGAATAAGCTGTAGTTACGAGGAAGAGGGGTTCTGAGAAAATAGGACATTTCTCTGGCACATGAGAACTAAAAAGTTCGTAAGAAGTTTTCTGCAAGACCTTCCTTTGCTAACAAGCTCGGACTGGCAATGAGCAAATCTCTGCAATTTTAGCTTGTTTTATACTTTTAAAAAACTCATTTCACTCTGTTTTCAATCTGAGGAGAACCAATTCAAGAGAGACAAAATCCACAGATCAAAGTACTGAGCCTAAATCCACCAGGAGAAGGTTACAGTGGACATGAGTCTTGGATTTAGATTTATCTCTGTGCTCAGGCAGGGTTGCAAATAAAACCCAAGGGCTTTAGTAACTAAACACCAGGAATTCATTAGATGAAAACAAAGCATGTAGTTATTCCTGGAAATAGAGTGCTCCCTTTAACCAGGAGAGATGTTAGTTCCAGGTTTTGGCTAAATAGGGCTGCCTCAAAGTGAAGAGTGTTTTAGACCCAGAACCAGCAAACAAAGGGAAGATTTACAGTGAGATCATCACCCAAGCAGGCTAATTAAATGCAAATAAAGACAGATGTTGCAAAAGAATAAACTACAAAGATCAGTGATGAGACGGCTGCTCAAAGCACTCCTCAAATAACTGTGACTGACAAATGAGTTGGTGAAAATTAAAAGTCTGTGCACAGACAATTCTTAATCAGAAGATGCTGTGATTTTCTTTCCTTTCCACTATTTTGATTTTTAGCTGGCTCCAGAGCTCTAACATCCAGATGCTGGATGCACAGCTCTGGAGCTTTTGTCTTTGCATATAATAATTTCTATGTATGGAAAAGTGAAAAACATTATTTCTTAAGTTCCAGATTTTTCTAGAGCGTCCACCCAAATCTATTCTGAGTTTTTATAGATGTACAGAGAGGGAGAGAGAAGATCTGTGCCAGAGACCTTGGTGTAATTACATTCTTTCATGTCATCTACAGTGATTTCAGGTTTCCAGTTTCTTAAAGGAAGTTAAACATCTCAATATTCTGAAAATATGAAGCAGTTAATTACAGCTGATATTGAGATTATAGCTAATTACATGAATGCAGTCTTTCTAAGCAGACAGCATCTCTGAAGGCTTTGAAACACCACCGGGAAAAACAGAACAAATGGATTTAGTAGAATTTGTGCTTTCTAATCCTGTCTGGAGTAAATTTGATGCTATTTTACCTGAGGGCCTGGATATCTAGAGGGTTCAGTGATGGGTTTTATGGATCACAGGTCCTTCCATTCTCTAAGCACTGCTGGAAACACATCTGCAACAAGCCATCCATGCATGGGGAAGGCAAGACACATATGAGAAGGGTTCAAAAAGTCAGATGGCATTTTAAGCTCTCATGTGTGATTCCTTCCTTGAGCTAAAATGTGGCTGTGCTCCTTGTGCACCCAAAAGTTGTCAGTTCTGTTTCTTCTCCATCACTGCACGTGCTTGTTGCTAGTCTGATTTTCTCTGCATCTTCAGAATTTGTTTACGGACATCCACATTTAACGAGATTAAAAGGAAATACTGAATAATTCATTCAAATGAAGAACTGAACTGCAGTGACCTTTATGTTAATAAAAGTGCCCCTTTCCTCTGTGCAAACACTTTAGCCTTTGCAAAGCAGGGAATTCACTACATCTGTTGAATTCACAAGTGGCTTTTTTTTTTGTTTCTGTTTGTTTTGTTTTAAATAACTGCCTAATAGCTGGAACCAGCATTGTGTTCCTCCTGCTGACTCACTGGTTTGCAAAAGCTCTGCGACGAGTGTGACATCTTTAAACACTACAGAATATACTGTTTCCTTTCAGCCAGGCATAATCTGCAACGATTCAACTGCTGTAAAAGAACCATGTGGGGAAAAGTATCCCAGCTGAATACGTCAGCCTCCATACCTCCAGCCTCCGTGCCTTGCACCCGCCGTGCTGCTGTGCCATACAAATGCTGCTCTCCATGGCAATCCATGAAAGGATTCTGCCTTTGTTTCAAAAATCGTGCAGTGGACGCGGAATTTGGCTGAGGCAAAAGAGTCCGTGCTCATTGAAGTGGGTAATTCCAGTGTCCTGGGTTGATNTTTTTTCCACTTTCCTCCAAGGAAATTTTTTCTGTTGCGAACCAGCTGGCGGGAGGGGCGGTTCAGATTTGTTTTATAGAGGGACTCCATCCAGAGGTTTTTTTTCCCCAAATTTGCCCTAAACCAGGACATCCAGTAATTCTTGCCTCTGCTAGGATGTACTGACACTAGCTGCAAAGTGCTTACACGGGGGATGTGATCCAGGGGCACCTGGACAGGCTGCAGAGGGGGGTCCCTGCAAACCTGGGGAAGTTCTAAAAGCCCAAATGCAAGGTCCTGAAGCTGGGCTGAGGCAAGCATGAATACAGGCTTGGGGAAGAAGGGATTGAGAGCAGCCCCGAGGAGAACGTGGGGTGTTGGTGGCTGAGAAGCTCAGAATGTTTGGGCAATGTGCCCTCACAGCCTGAGAGCTCAAACACAGCCTGGGCTGCATCTCAGGTGTGACCAGCAGGTCACAGGAGGGGATTCTGCCTCTCTGCTCTGCCCTGGGCACACTCCACCCTCAGTGCTGCTCCCAGCTCTGGAGCCACCAGCACAGGAAGGACGTGGAGCTCTTGGAATGAGTCCAGAGGATTCATGAAGATGCTCCAAGGGCTGGAGCCTGTCTGGAACCAGGCTGGGAGAGCTGGGGGGACTCACCTGGAGAAGAGAAGGTTCCAAGGAGACCTCAGAGCCTGTTTCAGTGCCTAAAGGGGCTCCAGGAGAGCTGGAGAGAGACTGGGGACATGGGCATGTAGTGACAGGACAAGGGGGAATGGCTTTAAACTAAAAGAGAGCAATATTACATTAGATATTAGAAAGAAATTCTTTATTGTGAGGGTGGTGAGGCCCTGGCACGGGGTGCCCAGAGAAGCTGTGGCTGCCCCTGGATCTCTGGAAATGTCCAAGGCCAGGCTGGATGGGGCTTGGAGCACCCTGGACTGGTGGAAGGTGTCCCTGCCCATGGCAAGGGGTGGAACAAAATGGTCTTTAAGGTCCTTCCCAATATGACTCTGAGATTTTACACAGAAAATCCTTTCGAGGGTGATAAATTGTTTCGAGTTATCGAAGAGTGAAAGGCCAAAAATCCACACACTAAAACATTCCAAAGTCACTGCCTGGCAAAAAGCACCTGGATCTAAATCTTGTGCATGGCTGGGTATTCAGGAAGAGCAGAGGCTAATTTAGTGATTTTTTTCTACTTGCTGTCTAATTTAGGAGAATTCTCCTCTGTGGTCAGCATCAGCTCCGTGTCTGGAAATTGAGGACAGTATTGGATCCTTTTTTTTTGTGGACTAAGACCAAACTCTCCACTAAGGAGGTAATTTTTTAATCTGTGCCTCTACAGAACTGAACACAAGAGGGCTTTTCTTCTGGGTGAGATTTCAAGATACCGCTGCAAAAAAATGGATCTGTGAGTTTTCTTGTGTTTATGTGCAAAACCTTTTTATTTGCTTTTTGGAGACTGAATGTTGACTTGTAAGAATGTCTGCAGAAAGTTAAGTTGTCGGGAGAATTGGTGAGAATAAATATTCATGAGAATACTCTCGTTTCAAACACTTTTGTGGCCATCTGTAAAAGCTTTTTTTATTATTCAAACAATGCTGAGCTTTTTGCAGACAATTTGCCAACCAAAAAAAAAAAGGAAAGGATATTTTTTCTCTTTTTTTTATTTTTGGGAGGCAGCTGATGCTGTAGTGGCAAAATCATAATTTCTGATGTGTGATTTAATATCCAACAGTGACACAAATAGCCAGGAAGAACTAATGAGAATGCTACTGATGTGCTATCAGAGAGACAAAAATATGTTTAAACCAACTATTTTGAACAGAGAACAAATTAGTAAAAATACCACCTGTTTGTGAGTAATTAAGGCAAACAACACACTCAATATATCAAATAACTTGTTTATAGCAGCAATTCTCTTTAATGTTGCTGTGATGCTTTAGTGTTGTTACACAGGAACCTTCTGCTCATAAGGAAAATTCTTCACGCTGGGAATTTTCTTCTTTTTTTCATGTGAATCAGGAGTAACAAACTTAAACAACTTTTCTTTTGCTGGTCTTTTATCTAATATCTGTTTTTTTTTAATAATCATATCAGCAGATAATCTCTAAAGTGTCCTGGCTTTCTATTACCACACCTGCTTTTTAAGGAAGATTGGTAATCTCTTTTTCATAGGAAAGGAAGTGTGCAGAAATAATATTTGTCCTTTGCTAAAGGCATATCTGGAAAATCAAATTATACCCAATTCTCTTCTGTATTGCTATTGCCACAAAATTATATTTTCTATTGATATTCTATTCCTTCTTTACATTAAGTTTGGTGCTGAAAGAGATGGATAATTAGGAGGATTTTTTTTTCCCTTAGATTTTCCTTGCACAAAGACTTCTCACCATGGCTTGGGAGCTGTTTGTGCACCATGAGTTCTGTTGATCTGACCCAGCTGTGAGTTTTCTCTTTTTGTTCTTTTCCTATCCCACAAGTGTTTTTGTTCAAGATCACTAAAACATTTAGAGTGCTGTTAAACTCCACATCATCCTTCAGCAGTGATTTCCATGTGTTAATTATTCATTGCATGTAGCTGTTTTAAAAATCTTTAATTGATTTGTCTTTTTTGTAATGAGGCTGTGTAACAAATTTTGCTTCCCTGCAGTGCTGTGTACGCCAGTGTGCCCATATCTCAAATTCCTAGGCTGTCACTTCTGCTGTAAGTCCTGGGGGCAGATGTTTAATTTATCTCTACATTGAGAGGTGGAATCTGCTTTGAAAGTCGGTGGGATCTCTCACTTTTTCTTTAAATGGGGATTTTCCCAAAGCACCTTGAATCTGTAAGACATTTCATCTGAAAAATTCCCAATGGAATCTGTTCAGGGCATTCAATTTTTCTGAAATCAGTCACTGAAAACCTGGAACAAGCCACAGGTGCAAAGGGCAGAGTTTCCTCCTGGCCCATTGCACCAGGGTGAGAAGGATGCAGGGACCCACCTCATGGTGCCCAGCCCCACATCGTGGCTGGAATTCAGTGAGATTCCAGAGTTTCCTTCTGCAGCAGCTCTGATGAACACTTGAGGGAAGCAATGTCCTTCCAGAGGAGGCATCTCCAGCATTCCTGGGGCCAGGGCCAGCCCTGCCACCAGTATGGGTGCACCATGTCCTTGTGCACCTTCTTGGGTGAAATAGGTCAGTGGGACAGAAACAGGGAACGGCTCCACAGGAAAATCCTCTTTTTGGACTAACAAATAACTTGCAAGATTTTTTTTTTCCTTTCCTTTTCCCCCTCTCTCTCTTCTTTTATTTCCTTTTTTTAATAGCCTGTCCCTCATCTTGAGCTAAATTCTAATTTTGAACACTTGTCCTGAAGTAACTCAGTCTCTGCTGCAGCTTTGTCCTGGTTCTGATTGATCAGCAGAGACATGGATCAGGAAAACATGGCATTTATATGAGGGAGAATAGCAGCCCAAGCTCAAAATGAATTTTCTTTCTCCAGATCTCCTCTTTGAGACATAACCTTAGAACTTTAATCTGTTTTTTATATCTACCTTGATAATTGGGAGTCACAACCAGCTAGGTACTGTGTGGTTTGTAGATGAACAGATGGATTTTAAGCACGGACTTCACAAAGCTCTCAATTCTGAAGGACTTTGTACATATCAAACCTGAACCAAAATCAATAAGGATACATCTCATCCATGGCTTTATACCATGCCCTGCCTGAGACCCCAATTTGGATGTCACACACAGCAGTGAGTTTGGGCCTGGACTCTGAATTTATGATGAAAAATAAATTTCCCTCCCCACTCTGAGCAAAACTGGCTCACACTCTGCAGCTCCTGTCCCCCTGCTCTCTGTCCCTCATCAATTCTCTTTTCCCTTTCACACATCAGCTGCAAACATCTCATTTGGCTGGGATGCTGAAGGCAGGCTCATCTCTGGCAGTTCCAGACTGTTGATTCAATCAGCTCTTACATCAGCACTAACATAAGTAAGTGAAACAGGCTCTTGAATTTCATCACCTTGCTAAAAAACTCGGATGGATTTCTGGCAGGATTATTCGATTTGCTTCACTAGGTTTTATAAAGGTTTGTACACAGCATTTAAACTATTATTATTTACTTTTAACAAGCTATTTATGTCCTGCTCTCAACTGCCTAATCAATACTGCTCTCCCATCTGTTCCGAGATCCTGACATCAGCAGATTTCAGTTCTCTGCTGAGTGAGTAAAAAGGAAGGAATAATTTAAACACAGTGAGTGAATGAGAGAAAAAGAGCCCGAGAGAGACTGAGATGAACTAAATCTCCATGTCCAAAGATGGCCAGACATGCAGGAATTGTGGAAACAAGTCCTCAGCTTGCTAAGGACATTGCTGAGAGCACTGAAGGGAGATGCTGGGATTCAGAGTAGATAAAAGTGCTTTCTTTCCCTCAGAGGAAGAATATTTTGAAACTTATTAAAGCTACTTGAATAAATTTTATTTCAAGTTAATTTGCTGAGGCTTCTGGATTTTTCTTTACTTTGCCCTGGAACAGACCCAGAGGTTTCACCCAGGCATTTCCAAGTGCACGACTGGCACAAAGTATCTTCTGAAATAATTGTGGAGAGATGAAATCCCCCCTCTGTGAGCTCAAAGTTGAGAGCAGGATGAACATCTGCATGTGCAGAGGGGTGCAGAAGAGCAGAGGGTTGATCCAAAGGGAAGAAGTCTCAGCCCATTGCTGCCCTGCCACTGTCAAAGACTCAGGAGTTACCTGGAATCCTTTACAGTGGTGTAAATCTGGAATATTAATACTGAATTTTTTGGATGAGGCCACTTCAGCATGGGCTGATTTCTCTGTATTTGGAGATGGCAGGTCTAGGAAGAGAGGGATCAGGGCACTGTCTTCAGCCTGTTGGCATTACCACAAGGAACTTGGCCAGGGTATCAGAGATCACACCTGGGTTTACTTCACAGCATTTCTGGTGCTTGCTATCAAGGTAATAAACACTTAGCACTCCAGGGGCAGGCTATGAGAGGGTTATAAGTTTCTCTGACAGTAATAATAAGTCCTTAGTGACTGTAGAGGGAGCTGAGGTTGTGCTTACTTAGGTACAAACACCTACACTATACACACTCTAGTACAGATAAAAATCACAGACCAGATTTCTACAGCAGTTTAATCTTACCTGGGCTGCAAATGTGTCACAGACACAATATTGGTTCAGTTCTGGTGTTGGTCTTACAGGCAGCTGGAGAGTGTTTCATTGGATTTGTTTGTTGGTCTCCAGTTTGGGATGGGATCAACCTTCCTCTCCTTGTGCCTCTGCTGATCATGTGGGAAACCTCCCTGTCTTGTTGAGCTGGCTCTTGGAGTACCTGGCAGAGTTGGATTATAGCCTAGAATCCATGTCATTAGAGATATTTTTCAATCTAAACAATCCTATGATTCCATGATCCCTACAGCTAAAGTCAGATGAAAAAAATAAGTCCCATTGTGGAAAATAGATTCCAAATTAAAATCAAACTCAGGTCTACAGACTGTGTACCACATTAAGCAAGGTTTATGTCACTTGCAGAGCCAAACTCAAAAAACCCCACTTTCCAGACTTCTCCTCTGTAGCAGCAGAAGCAGCACAACGTTAATCTAAAATCTCTGGTCAAATGAGCAGGCAGATGTTTGGGGCTGGCTCCCTGGTGTAAATCTGTGCTGGGGACACTGAGCTACACCTGTGGTAAGCCATGGTGGAAAGCTGCCTCCACTGGAGTGCTGAGTAATTTCTTCTGAAAATGAAGAGCTTTGTCATAGTTTCACCACTCTTCAGTGTCAGTATTTGGCTGAGCACTGATGGCGAGGAAGAAATGTGCATTTCAGAGACTCATTCCACAGCAACCAGACTTATAATTTCTTTATACCAAGAAAAAATGCACATTTTCTCCTGCAGTGGCCCTCTGCAGCCCCAGCTTTGAATTTTCCTTGTCACCTTCTCAGCTATGTCTAGACATAAAATTTTGGAAGACTTTGGAAGCACGAGATCTTCATCTCCCATATGCTCCTGTGCTGATAAAGAACCACATCACAGCTCCCCAGAGCTCACTGGACAGCCTTCATTTGAAACATGGGAAGTGCTGCAATGTGGTTGCTGCTGCTAAAAGCAGTGGCTTGAGCTGTTACAGCTGCCTCTCTTTACTGGCTATGAAAGTGTTGCTGACTCTTAACAAGGTATTTTATTGAAATATTAAGGCAATCCTCATTTCAGAAAGTTCAAACCCTGCTTTTGGCTGGTTTTCAGCCAAAGCTGCTGTGGTCTTTTGTGGAGGCTTTCTACTTATTCATTTCTTTTCAGTACACCCAAATAAAAAGAAACAAGACTGTGATTTGGTGTAGAGACAGCCCAGCACAAAGGAAAATTAAGCATTCTTCTTCCCATCTGAATTCCAGTGTCACTGGATCTCCTGAAGAACCAAACCACATTATTAAGCCTCAACATCTTTACAAGAAAGGTCGCTCAGTGTCACTGCTGACCTCCACCTCACTATCTCAGAAATGCCACTGTGCCCAGGGATTTATTATCCCTGTGATGATTGTGTGCTCCATTTCCCCCATTTTGTCACTCTTTTTATTCTGCCCCGAATGACCAGAACGGAGTTGATTTGCTGAGTGGATTATTGTTCTTTTTCAATGAGTGTTGCTATTTTGTCCCTTTTTCTCCGCTGCTTTGGCCCCGTGACATTTTTTTGGGCAGGAAGAGGGGAGGCAATGAGAGGTTTATCTTGAACAATTTCACCCTGGTGGAAAATACCAATAACTTAAAATAAATATGCTCGCTGAGATATCACATTATCCTGCTGAGCTCATGTACAGCAGAGATATAATAGCTTTTTTAGAGCTGATTTTTCTTTCTCCACCAGCTGAATGGAATATCAAAATACACAATTTAAAGTAACTGTTAGAAAAAAGGTTACACACGATGCTATCAACAGAAGGGAGCTGAAAATTAAATGGAAATGATTACCGAAGAACTCATTTCCTTTGCTACTGGGAGGCTAACAACAATAATAAAATAGAATTTAGAAGTGAAAGCTGAGATTTTTTCCTTTGATGTCTGAATATTTTCGGTTTATGTTCCTTTAAAATAAAAGGCCACATCATAAATTAAATGTGATACTTAATTTTTATTTTCTCTCCACTCAAGCAGCATGTTTTCCTCTAGGTGATTATTAAAATAATGATTCACCTCCCCAGCTGCTGTGCACAGGCAGTTTTTTGTTCAGGCAGAGGAGCAGCATGAGTTGGGCAATTGTTGGGTCCCAGACAGGCAGAATCCAGCTGACTCTTGGAACAAAGATTAAGGGTTGGATTTTTTTTTTTAATTCAACATGTGAAAATGCAAAATGAGAAAGAGCTGATGCCCTTGAGCTTAATTGTAATTGGGCATCTCCTATGATGTATCTCCTGTGATTGAATCACAGACTGGTTTGGGTTGGAAAGGACCTTAAAGCACATTTCATTCCACCCCTGCCCCGTCAGAGACACCTTTCACTGTCCCAGGGTGCCCAAGCCCCATCCAGCCTGGCCTTGGACATTTCCAGGAATCCAGGGGCATCCACAGCTTCTCTGGGCACCCTGTGCCAGGGCCTCACTACTGTCTGAGTAAAAAATAAATAAATAAATTCTTAACATCTGATCAAAACACACGTTCTTTAACCTTTAAAGTGTTTCCCTTCAAAGGCAAAGGCAGCTCTCAAAACACCGTAAGTACTGAGCTTGGTGTCTCTCTCATGATCACTGCCTTAGTGTGGCAGAAGGGAATATGCTTGCCAGTGAAAATGGGAATTCAGTGCCCTCTGGTCCCCCTTAACGAGGATGTACCAGGAGGATGGAGGATTTCCTTCATGAAGTTTCTTCAGTAACTGCAGAAAACACATTGATAACTAATTTTTGGTGTTTCTTCTTACAAGACTTGGCTGGTTGCTGGAGGGTGAACTCCAGGCCAGATTCTGCTGCTTACAGAGAGGTATCCACAGCTGTTGGGGGTATTTTGGGGAAATAGGGATGTGGGACAAGTCACAGGTTGTAGGACAGCCCCATATTTAGCAGAAGTCCTCCAGGATAATCCAAGGTGCCTCAGAGATGCTACCTGACTAAAAGCAGGGAGTTAAACTGCATTCTTCTGCTACAGACAGCCTAATTAAAATATTTGAATTGGGACCTGAATCCAGATTCAAAGCAGAAATATTTGGATTTCTAGAGAAGATGCCAGAGCAGGAGTGGCAGCTCTGTGCTACCTGTGAGGTCAGATCAGAGCCATTCTGGTCTCAGGCTGTCCCATCCTCTGAAGTCTCCAAAGGTTCTGTGTTTTGGATACAAAAGCAACTCTAGGATGGTACTGCTGGCTTTGAAGGAAAACAGCAGAGCTCTAATTGAAACCAACAGATCTAGGGAAGTGTTACATAAAATTACACCAACCTGATCCTTCTTTTCTTCCTTACTTGCCTTTTCTGCACTTGCTTCACCTTCCACAGCTCGATGCTGTTTTTCCCACTGTTTCACATCTCACCTGTTTTTCAATTCTATCTTTGTGTACATGAACATTGAGTTGATGTATGAGATAAAGGACTCAAAAATGCCTCTTAACAACAGTGGAATGGACCCCACTACATTGGGTACAGTAACAGGGCTGCACCCAGTGCCAGTTACAGAGGAGTTAAAAATACACTTATTTCCTGTATTTCACCAGCTCTGCTTGTGCTGTGATTTACCAGAGATAAAATTTCTGTGCAAACAAGGAAGGTAGAAAAGCTTCCTGAGCTCTGCACTGAGACCTCTGCTGGCTTCACAGCACAAGACACACTCAGAGCCACACACTGATGATGATGGGTGGCTGCAGGTGATGTGGCATCCCTGGAGTGAGGGAGCAGGTTAGATCCCAGCTGGGATCTCTAATGCAGGTTTTAGATGCCTAATGTGCAAATATTATTACAAAGGGAGGAGTGTTTTGACTGCCAGGACCCACACTTTGGAGTCATGTTGTCAATCAGGGACTTTTGGTGACACCTCTGTACTGCAAGAGTGTCTTGTAACAACTGGGCAAAGTTGTATTTCCTTTCATCACAGTCTGCAAGGAGCATGGTGGGGTGCAGGACAGAGCTTGGTTTTCTCTTCTGAATGATGAGGAGCTGTGAGACCAACCCAACTCATCTTGGAAGGCTTTGCAGCAGTGCTGAAATCAGGGCTGTCATTTACAGGTGACTCCCACTCATCCTGATTTGGTGGATGCCAACAAAGAGGAATTCATACATCCATCAAGTGAGGCAGCAAGACTGAGGAAGGAGCTCTTGGGTGCTGGGGACTCCCAAAATTTGAGCTGAAGCAAGTGGTGCTGGAGGTCATACCCTGATGGTTGCTGATGCCATGGTGCTGTGATCCCATGGGGCTCCAGAATAGGATTGAGCCTTCAGCAAACAAACAACCAAACCTGTCAAGCCCCATCTACTATGCCATAAAATGAACATTGAGAGAAAGAAAGAGAAATAAGATGGGAATGGAGGTGCCATGTTCAGCTAAGACAAAGGAGCATCTCTGTGGATACCTGGGCTCGGGCTCATTTCTGTGTGGGTGTTTGGCTTTCAGCCCTCCCTGGCTCTTATCTCTCAATCACTGCCACCACAGGAAAGCGTTTGCTGCTTCCCACGTCACTCTTCACACCCCACAGGCACAGCTGGGACACACAGCGAGCACGTTTGTGGTGGCTCATACCCACCTCCCCCCCACCTCCCTGCCCCCCTCCTCAGTGGGTTTATTGGGTTTTCGAGCTGAAGATGCCTTGCAGAGAGAAGCAGGTGCTTCTTCTTGTGGTTTCCTTCAAAAGCTTCACACTAATCCTCATGCTGTGCCTGCTCTAGCAGTTACTCAATGAGCTCCTTCACAAGTCATGCTTACTTGTGGTTCTGTGGGACCATAGTTGGAGTGCAGAGAGCCCTCCTTCTGATCAGAGAGGTGTTAAAACCTGTTTCTCTTCAGTCACTTAACCACAAGGGGTGAACCAGCACCCTCCTTCCTTAGTCTGTGCTCTTGAGCTGTCCATACATGGGTGTCAAGAACAAACTGCTGTGCTGCTGCAAAGAGAACATCTCTAACAGTCCTGCAGGGATACTGCCAGTCTTAAAACATTGAAAATGCAATCTCTAGTCTGGATCTGGCTGGCCAGATGCCATCAGAGTCTTGGACACACTCAGGCCCTCACAGGACTTGGCTGGCCCAGCCTCATTCAAGTGTCAAAGGAAGATGTCCTAAGTCACCCTCTTTTCACAACGACCTCTGCACATCTCCTCTGCAACCCCTCTGAGATACCAGACCCCACTCAGAGCCGTATCACCTTCTGGTAGTAAAAAGGAACATTTCACTCTCTTCCTGGATAGCTCTGCACAGCACCAAATCCTTGGTTTGGATACTGCCCTGTGGAACAGTTACACTTGTACAAGTGCTTGCTGTTGCTGTGTATTTATGGGTCAGAATTCCCCTGGGGAATGATCCCCAGACAGCACAGAGCCATTTTAATGGCTTTTTAAGCACCTCTGTTCTTTGTCCCTATTTAATCACTTCAGTGCCCATTTCCCAATTATACACAACATTTTATTAAACTGTGCAAACAGCACTGGCATTTAAAAAATTCACATGAACCGTTCCAATTAACATGATGACCAGCTCCACAAATCGTGAGCACAGATGCCCCCTCCTGCATTTTATACAGCACAAACAATGATTTCATCAGAGTCACTGGACTGAAACCTTTCTCAGGGTACTCTGCTCTTCTGGTTGACTTCAGGCACTCCAGCCCCTGCTCCTGCTGGATTCTGTGCCTGCAGCCACTGCCAGTGATACCCCAGCACTGCCTGCAAGGCTGCAATCATCCTGTTGGGAGGTCCAAACCGACAGCCTGGACCAGCAGAACCAGGAAGGCACCTCTGAAGGGAACCTGATTTTGGGGTAACTCACCTTGAGCTTTTTTCCTCTGTAGACTGGAGGCTGATAAAACAAAGCTCCAAATGTATGTTTTTCAAATAGATCCCAACACCAGACTGACTGCCTAAGCCTAAGTTGTCACAAAATGTTCTTTTTTAGGCTCTGACTCGATTTTGACCCAGGTTTTCACAGGTATCTCAGTGACATGCAGTAACTGGGTGGTTTCACAAATCTCCAGCCTCAGAAAACAGTGCACCTTTGTTTAAAAGGATCCCATGATGAAAGGATCACGGAAAACACTTTTTTTTAAACCCACCTATGTTCCATGGACTACAAAGGGGTAGAACACACAGGAAAAAGTTACAAGGTGGACGTGAGGGCCACCCTCACCTGATGTGCCTCCTCCCTGTGACCACCATGTGCAGCCCATTGACCTGTGCCAAAGAGCTGGGACATCATTTAGAGAAATAGAAAGTAAATCAGCTTTTGCTTGTCCAATTAATACCTTTCAAGTGAAATACCCCAATTCTGTGATTGGAAGGCCACTTTTATAATGCTTAAACAATGGTTTGAAGAAACGTTGCATTTTATGTGGTTTTAGGTTAAAATGTCAGAAAGCCCCATGGAGATCTTGCCCTGACTCTGGTGTGTGAGAAAACACTTAAAGCTTTAGAACAGGATTCTTGAAGCATTCTGCAACTTCTCATCCTTCCTGCTCAGGCACTAATTGTAAACCTCTGGTTTTCTGTACCAATTTTGGCACTTCCTTGGTAGTGATCCATTGAGATGTGTAGGTGGTGGAATGGGCATCTGAACAAAGTCTCCTTGTCCCATGGAGAAAAACTGAGTCCACACCTGTGAAAAGCACTTTTAAAGGGTGTGGGGAGCAAATTTTTTCTTCAAAGCTGTGCACACTTTGACAATTCTGCACATGCACAAGTGGAGGTTACAAAAGCATCCCATCTGAGTTTTCTCTGACACCAACAGGCCTTGAGCAAACCAATTTTCCTTCAGAAGAAGGTGGGTCTGGGTCAGAGTTGCAGAAATAGGCACTGACATCACCAGAAACACAAATATACTTATTCTTCCTTACAGAGAAACTTGCTGGCTGTGTGTACAAGCAGTGGGGAACGGGTTTTGACACCTCCTCATTTTCAGATGCTCTCAAATTCAACATCATTGGGAAGAGAGAGAAGGGAGACCAAAAGATACCACAAAAATACTTTATCATCAATGAAGAGTGGGCTGGCATCTGCTATGGACTGGAATCAGTCAGAAGCCTCCAGGCATGGTACAAACTTTCACTGAGGTGCTTTCTGGAGGGTTCTTGATAAAAATAACCATGCACAGTCTTCAGTTGACAAAGTGCTACTCAAACCATTAAAGAGAATTCCTTCAGTAAGGCAGATCTCAGGAAAATATTTTCTCCATTTTAGGGTTCACAAAAGAGAAGTTGCTGAACATATTTTGGTCCATGCTGTTAATCAGTGCTCTGTCAGCACAGGACAGTCTGGGTTTTTCATTTAGGAATTCCTTGTCAAAGTTGCTACAGTCACTCGGAGATTTCTTCAAGAAAAGGAAAAAAAAAATAATGTCAAGTCACTAATAGTCAAATCTTTATTACCATGGTACTGGCCCTACCAGGCTGCTTCCTATGGGCTCAGCTCAACCTTTAGCTGGGAGCCAATAAACATAAATATTATAAAGGAGTCACTGAGCCTGTGATCCAGGAATTCTGCCAGGCAGGGATGTTACAGCTTTGTAACATGGCAGACTGAACTCACCAATTGTAAAACAGTTGTGGAAGACTTTAAAATAAGAGTATGATGTGCTTGTCAAATTAAATTCTATTATTGTTACTAATAGGACTTTAATAATTTAATGAGACTGTCATTAATAGTCAGAATTACTGTGATTTAGCCAAACACCTGGTTCCTGAACTGTTTTACCTTTGCAGGGCAATAAAAGATAATCCCTTCAGGATGGGCTGCAGTTATGTGGTGAAGGGAAGGTGTTATCCTGCTGCAGTGACTGAGGAAGTGATGAGTAATTTGTGGTTTCTCAGGTGTGGGCGTGCCAGACCTGGGCTTGCAGCCACCACAGAGCAGTACTGTGAGGATCAGGTCAGGCAACCAGTAGAAATGCAGAGTTTAGAGGACCTGAGATGGGTGGAACTGAAAGAAGATTTGTCCTTACCACTCTTGGTTTGAAAGGAGGCTCCATCCTTCTCTCTTCTAAAGCTTCCCAGTTGATTTCCCGGAAAAAGGCGTGCTGGCGGATGTTCCCTCTCGCTCCCAGTCTCCTCTCAGGCTCTCTTACAAAAAGCTGGAATGTTGATTGCATAGGTGAAACTCTCTGATGATAATACAGGCATAAGGCAGGGTGGAATGCGTAATTATCCAGAGTCAGTGCAATGAGAAGAGGCCATAATGGAGAAAATGTTGGGATTTTTTTTTCCTAAACAATGAAGTTAACTGATTGGTATAAAGATGATTACTACATCTGATCCTGACAGAAGTACAGGATATTTGGGTAGAAAGATGGCAGTATGTGCCCCAAAAAGAGATGTTCAACATCTCAGTCTGGTATAACCCTTAGTTTGAAGTATTTTTTCCAGGAATTAATGAGCCTTGCACCTTAGGGACTGCTCTGCAAAGAAATTGATCTCTGTGAGGAGCCACCATCACAAATCAGGAGAGGCAAGACACACAAATCTTTTGGGACAGGTGTGTTTTAATGCCCACAGGAAAGACAGTGACTAAACAAAATCTGTTCCTTTCTACAACACCTGAAGGTAAATATCTTGAAGGCAGTAATCCTGGCAGATTTTCATTTGATGGGTGGTGATTCTTACCTTCACCAAAATGTCCTTTGCATCCTTGTCCAGCCAGCGAGGGTAGAAGGGGTTATCCATACGGATGGACTGGAAAAGCTCCTCTTCATCTTGGCCATGGAAAGGGGACTGGCCAATGAGCATCTCATACAGGAGGACACCAAAGGACCACCAGTCAACAGAGGTGTTGTATTTCTGCCCCAGCAGGATCTGCCCAGAAAGAGGAGCCACGAAGGCAGAAGTAAAATGTCTGACACGAGTTTTTCAAGTTCAGGAGGGTGGCCAGACCGTGGCAGCTGCTCTGCAGGGTGGGCTATCAGAGATGCTTCCCCTGCCTGCAGCAGAAGCCAGAAATCTGCCAGTGGTGCAGGGTCTGTGGCTCCTGGAGCAACGAGGCACAGCCACACCTGAGTGCCAAAACAGTCCCTGGCTCTACAGACAACAGGATGCATGTAACTCTTAAAGTTACTTGAACAAATCCTTGGCTGCCAGAGAGATCTCAAATAAGAAAGATGAGACAAGCCATCTTCAGCTTGCTCTCCCAAGGGCTCAAATCAGGCTTGTGAAGTCCAAGAAGACAAATGGTCAGCTATCAGCATTTTGGGATTGATTCCAGTGACACAAGCTGAGTTTTAGAATTACAAATGTGGCAGCATAAAGGTACTTCAGGACTACCAGTCACTTAAAATGGTGTGACCCTAACCTAGCAAAAGCTTCCCCAGGAAAAAAAATCAAAGGGGTTGCTGATCTGTCCTCTTGAGGCCAGCTGGAATTTAGATGGAGGAATGGGAATTTGTCCTCAGTCAGTCCCTTGGTTTGTGTCTTTCAGTGTCAGCTATAAAGTGACATCCAGCTGGAGTGATGACCTCCCCAGGGTCTACAGGACTATCACCAAGTTCTCAAACTTCCTCTCTGGAGAAGCAGAATTAATCTCACCTGCCCTCAGGTATCTGTTGTGGAGATACCTAGAGCTGAACCAGCTATCACTAGCTCCTTTTATAGCCAGGAAGGGAATTTGCCCAATTTTAAACATTCAGATAAATATCTACCTGCTGTAAAATACAACCCCTGTTTGCCTCCTTTGGTTCTCAAAGAGTCTCAAAAACTTGCTAATATATAGATTTTTTACGTTGCAGATATCTAAAGGTTCACACAATTACTGTGGTGTGTAGGATTATTATCAGAATTTCAGAGCTGTAGAGGGGAAAATTTAATTTTGAGGCACAGTCTTTACTCTTGAGCCCACTTATTGGTCACAATGGGGTGCTGTATACTACATCTGCCTCCAAAAGAGGAGATACCAAAAGGAAAAAAAAAGACATTTGAATATATAATGTAATATGTACAATGAGTTCCACTCAGAGCCAAAAAAAGAAAAAATCAGCAAGATCCCTTAATATATTTTTTTCTGTATCACTTACAAATAAAATCATCCCAACCTTTCTTTCTGAATAGAGAAATTACTTTTATAAGGCTTTATAAGGTTTATTTTGTTTGAAATTCTCTGAAAAAAATAAACTCAGCAATTTAATTTCAGGCTGTCTTTTTTTTTTTTTTTGGTCAGGTAGTTTTTGAAATGAAAAAAAGTGCTTGTCTACTGACCCAAACCCTTCTTATTTGCATGGTTGTGGCCAAGGTGCTGGGTCTGTAACAAATTACAGTAGTAGCAGCTGCAGTAAAATACTGACAGAGTCCAGAGCTCCTGCCTGTGGCAGGAGAGATGATCCATAAACTCTAGAAGTGCTTTCAATTTAGTGGTAAAATGTTTTATATGCACTCATTGAATCCCTAAAATAAACATGGTGCAGAAATAAAACTCTCAGCTATTTCAGTTTTTCTCTTTTCTGTAAAATAAAATCACAGAAAATGGACCAACACTCGGCTATGTCTTTTTTTAGGAGCAAAAAATAGCTTTTTTTTTCTTAAATAAAGGCACACTGAAGTGGAATAAAAGACAGTTGCAGCTTGATTGCAGAGCACACTTACACCCATTCTTAGGCAATAGAAATCCAATTGATTTGAAGAGACCCTTGGGCCAGCAGTGGTGCAACCTCGGCCAGAATCGAGCCCTTAGTGCACAGTGAACGACCAATGAATTATAGTAGAGGGAAAAAAAAACCCTAAAGACTTTGACAGCTCTTTGGAAAGTACCAATATCCATCATGAAAACACTAAAATTACAAAATGGGATCTTGAAAGGTAAATAAATGGATTTCAGACCGATGTCAGACGTGATGCATGGATGACTTGTAGGTTTTTCTTTGAGCTAAAAAATATTTTCTTTGGCCACCTATTTAGTGAAAGTCTCTCCATAGTAAGATCTATCATTGTGTGAAGTCATCAGGTTAAGGAAACTTTCTCTTTTCTGGAGGGATCTAGTTCAAAACACCTAAATTTTCTAGGGGAAAAACAAACAAACAAACAAATTTCTGTCTGGTTAAAATTTTAAAGAAATAAGGGAAAGGGCACAGCCAGCATTCCCCATGCTGTGTCTGTCCCTCAGTTGCAGGAGCTCTTGGAGTTTCTTCTGGCCCAAAAAGAATTTCCATTAAATATTATCTTTCTTGGTTTAAGCCAAGTTCCACTTGCACCGAAAAATGAAATAGCCACAAAAATAAGCAATGCCAAACAGCAACACAGACTCTGAGCCACACTGAAATCCAGTTTCTGGCCTGGAAATGCTCCAAACCAGATTATTACCCTCTGTAAGCTCCACCACTGCACAGCAGTGGTGTCCGAAGATGTTTCCTCTCCCACAGCACTGAACTCCCTGTGCCCCACACCTACCTCAGGGGCAATATAGTCAGGAGTCCCACAGAAAGTGCTTGTCTTTGCATCTCCAAACATGTTCTCCTTGCACATCCCAAAGTCTGCAATTTTGATGTGCCCCTCATTGTCCAGGAGGACATTGTCCAGCTTCAAGTCTCTGTGGAGGAAGAGAAGAAAACCCCGTTTGTTAAAGTGTAAAGCACACAAGTTATTTTAGCAGGTTACACTTATCACACTTGATCTCTGCCTCTATGCAGTGCCTACATGCTGGAAATACAAAGGAAGGCTGAGGGATAAATGAGGAACTGCTTTCTTGGACTGCAGCATTCCTCTGCCACATTTCTCTTGTCCCAGCATGGATTTATCTGCTGGAGAAGAAACAACCATGGAATCACAGAATGGTTTGACTTGGAAGGGACCTTAGAGATCACCCAGTTCCAATTCCCTGCCATGGGCAGGAACACCTCCCACTGGACCAGGTTGCTCCAAGGCACATCCAGCCTGGACTTGAACACTTCCAGAGATCACATCACCCAAGACATCTTCTAAAAGCTGTTTCCTTTAAGGATGAAGAACATTGAAGCTAAGAAGGGCTTTGTGCCAGCTGGTGCTTCTGCCCCAGCACAGCCTGGAGAGCAGCAGGTAATTTCACTCTCTCCTCCCCTGGGAATCTCAATATTCTCTCTGAATATGCTACCAGATCTCTGTCATAGTGCAAGATCTACAAATGTCACAAGAGGAGAGGACCCACAAGCCCTGCAGAGGGTCAGAGAATTCCTAGACATCAGCAGAGCCCCCACCACTGGTGGGCTGCACCATGTGAACCCCAGGATTTACAAAGCCTTTCACATTCAACTGCCAGGCTGTTGTCTGAGTTTTCAGGCTCTGAGCACTGAGAAGCAAAGAGCCCAGAGAGAGGAAGAAAAGAGAAGTGCACAGAGAAGGAAATAAAAGCAAACGAGCTGATGAATCATGACCACTGGTGGAGAACAAAGAGGTCCTCAAGTGGGAACTAACTCTGAAAGGAGAGAAAAGCTTGTAAAGAACAAAAGAAAAAGGCAGAAAGAAAGGAAGGCTGGCATGCTTTCTGTTAATTTTCTTAAATCTTACCTAAAGGTTTTGTTTTTATTTGAGATAATGACCCAGGTGAGATGTTTGGATCAGTGGTGCTGCACTTAAATGGTGATGTGGGTAGAATTTGGGTCACCTGGTCTATGAGCACACACATTCCTGCACTGCCTGGTTTGTGCTATCCATCACTGCTCCTTCTCAGGGCTCCCAAAGCAGCCAGACACATTTGTTTGTACCCCACAGCTGAGGGTGTAACTTATTTTTCACCCTAATTCATGACCTACACATATTTTGGCCAAAAGGCCAAGTTAGATGGGGCCTGATCCAGTGGATGGCATCCCTGCCCATGGCAAGGGGGCTGGAACTAGGTGATCTTTAAGGTTCCTTACAACCCAAACCACTCTGTCAATCTGTGATTCTCTGATTTTCCACATCTCAGGCAAGAGGCCTAACATGAGGCTACTGCACAGACATCCTCCTGCTGAGAACTGCTTTAGGGTTTTTTTCAGAAATGTTCCTCAAAAGAAGGTTATTTCTGATGCTTGATGCTCTGGGATGATGGCCTGCAATTGCAGGGAAGATGATTCCTCAGCGTCCCTCTCTGCAAAGCTCCTTGTCTTGCTTGGACCAGGTTCTCATCAGGGTGGGGGGCATTGTAGTGCTTACACACGAAATTATTGTCATGGGGCAATTGTTTGCTGCTGCAAGAATATGGCCCAAGACAAAATGGGAGTCATCAATCAAAGAGAAACACAGAGAAAACCGAGACATTTGCCTTCCAAGTGGCAGACACTCACGTTGTCACAATTTCCAGCTGGAATGACTTATTTTAGCTACAACGTTGAGATCAATCTCGGGCTGCCAGCACTGCTTTTATTCATCCGGTAGATCGAAGCAAAACAAAAAAACCCATCACCTACAGTTCACTTTCATTATTTTGATGAGTCTCAAACTCATTGGCTCCAGGGACTGGAGTTTCTGCCAAAAAATGCCTCGGCTCATTCGTTAAAATTTAAGCCAATGTTTCCAAGCGTGGGTGCATGAGACAGAACAGCTGGATTCATTATTCTTACGACATCGCAAGAGATGTAGTTTCAAAAATTATTTCTATTCACTTTCTTAAGTGCTTCGTTTGCTCTGACAGAGATACTGATGGCTCTGTGTTCTCAGCTGACCTTGCTGTCATTGTCTTTGGTGAAAAAGGGAAAAGAGAGTAGGACTGGTTAAACCTTTTCTCTCAATGCTTGATATCCAAGCAATATCGCCAGCTCCTGGGAATGGGATATTTCTTCCTATCCACATGCAACCCAGTGCCCAGATGTCCCCATTTTCCCCCAATTCCCAAGGCTCCAGACTCTAAACACTCCTCTCCTTTCAGGAGGAAATGGGTCCCAAACCCCAAACAGCACTGGCACAGTGATTCCAAGTAAAAATGTGAATTATAAATAAAATGTCAGCATTAGCAGTCCTGCCCCCGCCACCATGTCCTGCAGATATTTTTACATACTTTTTTCAGGCTTTCTGAGAAGACCGACTGAATCACTGGCCAAGTGATTTGGGCACTTCAGAAAATTTTTTCCTTCACTCATGGAGAATAATAATTAGAGCCAGAAAAGTTGCTGAGGCCCCAGAGATCATCTTAGGTTAATGCCACTGATATTGATCTCACATTTATGCAATCACCATCACCAGTCAATAAAGACTATAAATGGCTCCCACATGAGTGCTAGTAAGAATCAAAGCTCGTGTTTTAAAGGGGGGATGGATTGTGAGCAAGTCATCCACTTCCAGCACTTGCTCTAATGTTCACACTACATGATAAACACTGAAAAAAAAGCTCATTTTGGGTTTCAGCAAACATCGTTGCTGTAGGGAGCTTTCTCATTTATTTGTGACAAGTTATTTGTTTTCTGCTTTTAAAGAAGGCTGCAATGTAGTAACTGAATTTTTCCATGAAGTTGAGCTTAACCAGAGCTCCCCAGAAATTCAGTCCCTCCTTTTGCACATGGGAAATCAGACTGTGGCTCAGTTTCTGGTAGAAATGGGCACTTCCCATACACATTTTAACACAGGCTTGATGAACCTAAAAATTCCATTTGCTCTCTGCTTACTACAAGAAGAACTTAACAGACTACTCAGATTCATG
Source organism: Thryothorus ludovicianus (assembly GCA_013397245.1). Classification (NCBI taxonomy): domain Eukaryota; kingdom Metazoa; phylum Chordata; class Aves; order Passeriformes; family Certhiidae; genus Thryothorus; species Thryothorus ludovicianus. Next base: position 50,309 of record VZTB01010557.1, read on the forward strand.
ATGGTGAGATGAATCCCATCTCCCCATTGTTCACAAAATTAATCCAAAATTAAGACATACCACTGTCTCCCTGCTTTTGTTACCTGAGTTGAGCTTGTCACCACTGTCCCAAGGTAACCAGCACAGCAGATGTACCCAATTTCTTGCCTGACTTGATCTTAATATACCTTGATATGTTGAAAGCTTAAACAAAGCTTAAACCCAGCTTTTACTGGGTGCTGTGTGAATGACTCTGTGCAAATGCATCCAAGAGTTTGTTTTAATGTTAACTGAAACAGGACTGGATTCTAAAAGAAGGATCAAAACTGCCTTTTTTACTTTCTTTCTTCAAAATAAAACACCCAAATTCTGTAAAAGGGAAATCTGCAGAGAAATGCAATGCCAGTAAGTACAGCCAAGAAAAAGCCTCTCTGTTGCCATTGGTGCTTGCAGGAAAAAGCAGAAAAGGTTTAGCATTTAGCATATTAATTACACTAAAGAGTAAACTTACCTGTATATTATGCCCTTGGAATGGAGGAATTGGAGCCCACAAATGATTTCAGCAGCATAAAACCTGAATGACAGAAGGCACAGGTTAGAACAGGAACTTCGCAAAGGTCTTCAAAACCAGACTCAAAAAAGATGGAAACCTTGTCTCCAGAAGAGCCAAAATTCCCTTAGGTTCCCAGAGGGTTTGGAGTGTCTCCAGAAGGCTTGGGGTGACTGTGTTTTACTGAGGGATGATGTGAGATTCCCAAAAGCAGGTGGGAATCCAGGATGGGGAGCACAGATTCATTCCCTGGCTCGTCAAACTGTCCTCTTCCCAGCCCAGATCCATGACCTGCTTTTCAAACAATCCCGGAATTCTGGAATTATTCCGTTTGGGAAACTTCTCTAGCATCAAGTCCAGCCATTAACTCAGCACTGCCAAAATCACCACTAACCCATGTTCCCAAGTGCTACATCCACATTTCTTGAACATTTACAGGGACAGTGATTCCACCACTTCCCTGTTCCAATGACTGACCACACTTTCAGAGAAGAAATTTTTTTCATTTTTTTTAAAGCTTATCCATAGTATGACCTATCCAACAGGTTGGTGGCCTTTCTCTGGAGTTTTTTTCAGCTTGAAGTCATTGTTTTCAGCACATTTTTACCCAAAGGACACCATCACATCCTGCTGCAAAGAGGCAGCATCAGTGTGAAGAATAAAAGTGCTACCCCAGAAGGGAATGAAACCAGAGGATCATATCCCTCTCCAGTGTGGGACAGCTCTGCTCCCTCTGTCTTCAGTGCATTGGCCCTTAATTCTGGACATTCAAATTCATTTGAAAAAAATCATCAAACACTGATTTAAATGATGGTGTGGGGTTTTTATTATTAAATTATTAAATAAAAGTAATTCTTGTAGAGGTTTCAATATTGACTTTCAAAATACCTTTTGCTTGCAGAAGGATCAAAAGCACCTTTCATTTATTCTAATTCTTCTATTTACTTTAATCAAAGCTAAATACATTTTTAATTCTCTGCTGGTATATTAATTTTTTGTTTAAATTTACCTTTTGTACTTTTGATGGGTTTTCACCCCACCTCCTTGAACCTTAAGAGGAAAAAAGGGAAAAACCCCATCACTTCTAACAAACACCAACTTCACCTCTGACCACTGGGCTGGGAACCTCAGCCTAAGCAGGTCCTGCTGCTTGGCTGCAGAGCGTTGGAAAGAAGCAAGGTCACATCTGAGTGAAACCAGCAGTGTGGATGGAGTCTAAAAGTTCTGTGGGAGGGGAAAGAGGATGGGAAGTGACCCACTCCAAATCCTTCACTGAGCTGGGATCATGGCCTGTATGGCTTTGTTGAGTTTGGAGACAGCTGGGATAGAGAGGGACTTGGCTTCCAGCACAAGCATCATCCTCACTTTGCAGCTGGGCAAGGTGAAGAGAGGTCAAATAATTTACCCAGGATTTCCTCTATAGGGAAGTAGCAGAACTGGGAATAAAATCCATCCCCCAGTTTGCTCCACTCTCATGTGCACCCTGCAGGCACAAAGGCAATGACAAAAGTCTTACGTTGCTCTGGGAAGGTCAAACTTATGGCAGCTCTGGATATGGAACATGAGGTCTCCTCCATTGAGGTATTCCATCACAAAAAAGAGGTTTTCCTAGAGAAGGAGACAAGGTGAGAATAAATAAGGGGTGGTGAAGAGCAAGGTAAAAGTTAAAATTAAAAAAAAAAAACCAAACTGCTGAGAAAGAACTCAAAAAGAGGAAGGAAAGTATTACTGTGAGGGTTTTGAAATGAAAGCAGCTTCTTTTTTGGATTCCTTATTTCTCCTCTTGCTTCCCTAAGCCCATACTCACACTCCCTGCTCTGATTTCTATAAACACCATTAGCAAACACTGCAAAGACACTTCACAACCAGCTGAGGCCACGGATTTTTACCAGCAGAGCTCCAGGCTCACAGAAAGGCGTCAATAACTTTATAGTGCCTTTATAGCAGGACAGATGGACAAGATCCAGGAACTGATGGAAAAGGCAAAAATCACTCCCAGCTCTCCTATGATCCCCACCCCAGTAGAATATCCATCCCAGTAGAATATCCATCCCAGTACAGGATCCATTCCAGTACAATATCCATCCCAGTACAATATCCATTCCAGAATATCCTTCAAGCTGGTGTCACCTACATTCCTGCACAGCTTCTATGGAGGCACCTGGCTCTGACTTTTTCAAGTTCATGACTTTTTCAAGCACATGCTTGATTTGAAGCCTGGAAGTTGCTCTACGTAACTTGCTGCTGGGGAAAGTAATGAATTAATCATATTTCTAGATACTCGTTGAGCACTTGCATGTCAGAGAAGCCTGGAAAAAGTCAAGTTTTTGTGCCCAGTTGCATGCAACCATCAGTTGTTCGACCAGGGCAGTGAAAAACTCTCCTGGTACACAGAAATGATGGAATCTGTCTCTATACAATGAGCAGAACTGATCACTGAGGTTTCTTTTCCAATCCTTGATACAGAATCATGGAATCACAGAATGGTTTAAAGACCCCTGAAGTCTCAACCCTCTGCCATGGGCAGGGACACCTCCCACAGGTTACTCATCATGACACTGATCCTCTCACAGCTTCATCAGCCAAAACTTCATCACCAGAACCCTGCAGAAGCTGGTTTAGATTGATCCCTTCCATGCTGAATTGTCTCTACACATTTTTCTGGAAGAAAAGGATCTGCACACTGAATTATGGTCCCAGTTTAAACTTCTGTTTTGGGAATCTCACCTTTTTTGCATAAATGCAGGGATAAACTAAAGTGGATGTGGTATTTTTTTCACCTCAAAAGCCTCTTTCTGTTCTGTACACACCTAAAGTCAGTGATCTCTAGGCTATGCTATAAAGTTTATGAATATCATCCTTGTGTTGCTTATTGCCCATTAAATGTTTTCTGGGGGGGAAATAGAGTTATTTTCATTTATATTTTTAACAGTTGAAGGTTTTCATCCATAAGATCTAATGTAAGTATCTCTGGCAGCAAGCCAAGAACTGGCTATGTTAAAAAACCACAAAAGTGCTTGTTTCTTTCAAACAACAGCTGTCTGCTCTAATTTGTGCAATTTCTTTAGCCAGATCCTCTTAATTACAGCACTCTTATTTAAATGGACTCACTGGAAACCCCACCTGTCATCCAACAAGCTCAAAGCCAGATCTGGCCTCCTGGGGAAAAGAATACAAATTCCATCACTAAAGCAAATGGGTGCAGGTTTTCAGTGTTTCTTGCATCTGCAGGGGGCTGTGCACGTAAATGAGTTCTAGCAAGTAAAAAGGCCAGAGGAAGGTGGGGAATTTAGTGAAGAAATGTATAAATCTTGGAAGCAACGTGAGCTCAGGAGCCCATCCAGGAAAATACTTGAACAGATGCTGTTTGGGAAGGTACACAGGGAGGTGATGGGGTTCAGCCAACAACACACCAGCAGCTACGTGTGTCCTGCTGGGACTGGAGAAACCTCATGGGTCTTGAAATGGGCCAGACTCAGCTTTAGTGGGCTGGGAAGGAGAAAACCCCTCAGTTCCCCTGTAAAATCCACTGATTTTGGCTACAGTTTGTCCCACATCCCTAACTGTAACTCGAAATCCATGTTTATCCAGTAGAGTGAGCAGTCACGCTCTGCTTGTTCATGGATTTGAGCAACCATCTGATGTACCTGTTCAACTGAACCCAGGGACTCTGACTTGAATCTGGGGGCTCTGCATCCTTGAGGGAAGAAAAGGTAGAGCATCCCCTCAGATTAATTTACATCCATATATACAAACCCTGTTGCTCAACTGCCTAAAGCTGTGAAGCTGGAGAATACAAACTTAGGAATGTTTAGTACTGAAGTTTATGATATGTCAGGTGCTGTAGAATGGTAAATAAACCCTACTGAAAAGACAGACAGGCTCACTCTGGCTTTCCTGCTCTGGGGATGGGAAGTTCCCCTTGCTTCTTAAGAAGTGCAGATGTCTGGAACAGCTCATGGAGAACTTGTTGAGATCAGCCCTACGTCATTATGAGTGGTGAGGTGTAACCAAGAAGGGCAAAGTGCAACAACTTCCTGGAGTCAGCTCCCTAGGTCTGAGATTTACAGAGCCACAGAACCCATTAAATATGGGAAGTGGCAAAACCCATTCTTGAAACCACTGAAAATTCAAGAGAGTGCTGGAGGTCAAAGGGTCAGAGTGGCGCAGAGGACGTTCCTGCAGACAGGCTCCAGCTTCACTTCCTCCTGTCCTGGGAAAGTTAACTGATGGCTCCTGCCTGCTGCTGAGAGGCTCTGGAGCCTCTCAGCACTTGGGGAAAGCAAGAGGAGGTTAAGGGGGTATTATCTGGTTGAAAATGTCCCTGCCCACTGCAGGGCAGCTGGATTAGATGACCTTTAAAGGTCCTTTCTTACCCAAACCACTCTCTGATTCTCAAGGCTCTGCCATGCCCTCATCCCCAGCAATGGTCCTGCCTCTGGATGCTGAGGAAACAGGAAGGAATGTTCCTCAGTGGTGAGACCCACACTGCTCTGCAGGAGGCTTGGAAAGAGTGCCCTGCTCCACTGCCCTGCAGGCAGGTGACAGACAATTTTCTGACAACCTGTGAGAGCATTCCTGGGTAGAAAATGCTCAAGCCAAACTTTTGGTCATGGTTCTGGACTCAAGAGAAAAAATTTGGTCACATGACAGAGCCCAGGACCATCCTTTCCAACCACAGAGCTCAAGGAGGACTGTAAAGGCCCTTCCTTACACTCAGGGATGGGCACGGCACCAGGGTAGTTATAAAATCATAGAAATTCTGAGTTGGAAGGGACCAACAAGGATCATCAAAGTCCAACTCCTGGCCCTGCACAGGACACCCCTGAGAATCACACCATGTGCCTGGGAGCATTGTCCAAACACTTCCTGATGCATTTGACACCAGTTGTCTTAAGAATATCCATGCATCAGCCATTCCCTACTTCTAGACCATTTTCCAGGGTCTTTCTGCATGGCAGCACTGGGAACAGGACAAACCTTTGCATGGGAGGGTGAAGTGCTGCTCCTACATCAGACAGAGCCCTACAACACGAGGTTGTGCAACACACATTGCAGCTGTGTCCTGTACAAAATAACACAGCTCCTGCACACAAAATAGCACAGTTCCCCAGCCCAGCCAGTCCTGCCAGGTGCTGAAAGGCCTGGATTACTGCAAGAACTCAATTTCCTGCCCTTTCAATCCTTCAGTGTCTGTGCTGAGCTGAGCTCCTCCTCACAGAGCCACCTGCTCCCTCTGCCTCTCCAGGACACGGCAGGGATGGAGTTAAACCAACCTGCTCCTGCTCTGCTACGACTGCTGTGAGAATGAATAGTCACTATCAGAGATGCTTTCAACTTTATAAACAATGAGTATAAAGCAGGCAGCATTTAAATTGATCTTTTGAAGGTACATCCTTTAACAGGCTCTTAAAATCCTTTAACCAGCTGGAAGCCCTCCAGAGCACTTTTCTGCAGAGATTTTCAGATTTTGTTTTCTTTGCATTTTGAAAGTGCTTGCATACATACAAATACACAATTTGACACCACTTACTGAGGAGCAAAAATTCTTCCCAGGGTTTCCAGGAGGATAAATGTCAGAATAATTAATGGTGATGGACAGTGTGACTTTACCTGTATTTAGAGCAGGTCCCTAACAAATGTCTCCACGTGGAGAAGCCTCCAGATTAAGGGACCTAACCCTGAATTAGGTCATCCCTGGACAAGAGAAAGGCTGGACGTGATGCAATTCCTGCAGCTGATTCTGGTCTCACCCTTTCATGCAGCTCAGCACAGTCTGGGTGCTGATCCACGTTTCAGATCTGTTTTATTTCATGGGAGAGCTGGCAGCCAAAAGCCTCTCAAGCCTTTTCCACCACATCACTCAGTGTTGCAATCCCATCAGAGCAGCCCATCCAGTGGGAAAGAGGGCAATGCAGCCCTCCTGTGCCTACTGTCACGAGGAACAGTGAACAAAGGGTTACTCCCTGCTAGGAGGTGACTACAGGCATTCACCTGCACTGGAATTTGCACCAGAGCAAAGCTTTAAGTCTGTTCTCTGGTTTAAAGACTTTTCCCCCTTCTCATGTAATATCAGCTTGTCTTCTGGAGATGGCAGCATTTCTTACAGCTGCCCAATAATCCAGCCCAGACCCTGCTCCCACTGTTTATTCCTCCTTCTAATCCTTGCACTGTCAGCATCTCTAGCTGCGTGTTAAGCTGCTCATTTGGGATGTGCCCATCTGCTCGGTGCAAAGCATAGGAATATATTTATACACATAAATAAAATACATTTGCAGAGATAAAGGTGCAGACTTGGCTTCCATTCGAGCTCTGAGATCCCAAGACCTTTACTCACACTCAGAGCAGACAGGGTCCACCGCTCACAGGTAAACTGAGGCACCATCAGCCCATGTCTTGCAAGAGGAAGTGGTTTTCCCTATCAGTGTCCAGCAAAATCTTGGAGAGAGACTAATTTTCTCAAGGCTAGAGAAAGATTTGTCTGATGTTTCGCAGATTAAAAAATACAAATTAAAAAATCACCAGAACAAAACCTAAACAAAAAGTAGCGAGATCCATCAAACATAAATATTTCAACTGCTGAAAAACAAACAAAAAAAATTATTTCAGGAAGTCTTTTTTTTTCCAGGATAAAGTGCAGCTAGACTGCAAATTTTTAGAAATCTCAGGCAAAGCTGATTTTGTGCTGATTTTCCTCAGGCTGGGCAATGGGGAGGCAATGACAATATATGTATTGAATATGCCAATCATCTATCACCTAAAAAACCCCACTCGTGAGCTGTCCTTCTCTTCTCCTGGCCAGTGCCTTCCCTCTGTTCACACCACATGGGCTGACACCACCTAAAAGTGCCTTGTAAAAATTTCATATACTTGACTTTATAATTGCTGCTGCTCACACCTTCTCTGGCACAACCCTGTAGAAATCCCAAAGTTCTGCTGAGAGGCTGCTATTTCTGCAAAACCACGTTGAAATTTTGGCCAGGATTGAAGGAGACCTTGCCAGTTTTCCTGCCTGTTGTTTGCAAGAGGCAAAATCCTCAAAGCTTTCCTAAACTTCCCCATCAGCTGCTTCAAATTTGGCCTTGAATCAGATTTTTTTCCAAGCTCAAAGTACTCAAAATACTACAAGGATGGACAGATGTTTCCAACCTGATGTATCACCCCCCAAGAAAAAGTAGGAGGATGGAGCAGGGCTGCTCAGGAGGTCCATGGCACAACCAGGGAGAGGAGCTGAACACCCAAAAAGTGTTAAATGCCCACGTGCCAACCCCATGCTCTGAACCAGAGCAAAGAAATCAGCCCCGCCCCTCAACAGTCAGTCAGAGAGAGAAAAAAACTGAAATCATACTTGGAAAAAAAAATAATTTCTGGGATTGAAGTAACCTCTGAGGAGATATTTTAATGAGAAATCTGAAAATACTCATGGAAAACAGAGCCTAAGAATTTTCAAATTAGGACCACTCTCCCGTTCTACAATTATTTTCTCCTTGCTGCCAGTGTAAGAGATTTTTCTGTCAGTATTAAGTACATGAAGGCAACAGAGCATGTGAAAAACATATAATACAACAGTAAAGCAGAAAATAAATGTTTCTTTAATATTTTCTTTTAAATTGCAGAAAGGATTACTTCTTTGGGTTGAGATTGTCTTCTCTGTTGCTATTTTGTGCTACAAGTCAAAATGCCTCAAGATTTAATTTGCATTTAAGTAAAGGGTGTTAATAAAACTTGGTCAACGAAGTAAAGAAACAGAAATAAAAGTGACTTTCAAAAAGGGAAAGCCTATTTTTATGGCAGAAGATCAGTGAAATGCAAAGAGGAATAAAACATAAGCTCTGGGATGCTAGTCACTGTTTCTGCATTACTGATTTTGGGATTTCACAGAATTATAAACATGTTTTTCCTCATCTTTAATATAACAGCGTCCCTTTAAATCTAATACAGCAGAATAGCTTTCTGAGCTTGTTGTTAAAATTCACACCATGTAATTATGTCAGCCGAATGTCTGGATACAAAGATGACTGCAGAAAAATAAAACAGAAACACTCAAAAAGAGATTGGACAAAAAAACCCAAAACACTACGGGCTTGTATTTATTCTCATGCAATAAAACTAGGAAAAAATTCTGAGTTTTGAAAGCACTGATCATTCAAACTCCACTGAAACAGAAAGGGGCATTAAGTGCCTGTTGCTGTCTACAACCTGTCTGAGGGGGTGTCCAGCTTTCTGTAATTGAGCAGTCACTCATCACCTGGGTGGAGGTGAGGAAGAAACTCATCTCAGAGCTTAGAGAACTGTCAACAGATTAAAGGACTTTTTTTTCTCCCTCTGGAAACATGTGGACTATTGAGGTCCTTGTTTTGGTGTAGGAATATTCCTGTTTTTACTGTCCTTTGCAGAGACACTCAGCACCTGGAGCAGCTCAGGTAAGCTAAAGCATGAGGGATTTAGAGAGGTGTTGGCACATATATTTCTGTTTGAAACTATTTATCTATCCAGTGAAACTTCAAGAAACAAAAAAAAGTCATATTTTCAATATTAAAATCCACAGGGGGACTCCACACAGCAGTGCTGTGGCTTCTGGCCATGGCAGGGGGGGTGGAAATAGATGATCTTTAAGGTCCCTTCCAACCCAAACCATTCCATGATCCTAAAGTGATTGCCATAAAAGACATTCTGACAACCACACTGTCCTTTGAGCCATGGAAGACCATCCAAGGTGGTCACAGATCCCCTGCTCTGGGTGACTTTCCCAAACTGAGTGAATATTGCTGGCTTGCCAAGGTCAGAGGAGAAAAAACAGGAGCTGAAAACCATTTAGAGCCCAGAGCAGCTTTGGCCTGGGCATCGTCATCCTTTCTCTCTCTGTGAATCCAAGATGGGGAGACCACACAGCTTTAAAGTGGCAGGGATGGCTTGGGATGAGATGGATGGGGATACTTTCCCCATGACAGGAGGGCAATTCTGTGCTGCTGCCCAGAAGTGTAAAAAAAAAACCATCTGGCTTTTCGAGCCTGGCACCCATGAATGTTTCAGGCACTCATTTCTTTTCTATCCTTCAGGTTTTCCATGGCCAGAAGCACCCCCTTAAACAGACAATAAATCCCACCTGGATCCTGACACGACTCCATTTGGTCTCTCCTCTTTTTGCTGTGGTCTCATGAGGGAAGGGGACACTTGCATGCCTGCACTTGCCTGAAAGCAGAGCTGCTGACTGTGCCTGCTGTACCATCCTGAAGCTGACCTACAGCTTCCAGACCAGGCTGGAGCAGGCTGGAGCACAGAAAACATGGTTCTGCTGCTGGCTGCAGTCAGCATCCCTCTGGAGATACAGGCAGCTCATAGAGCTGTGACTGTTGTGAAGGTTTTATCTCTTCATTTAAATCTTGATTTTCTTTGCTTTTGGAGTTGATTTATATTTTCCTCTGAAAACAAGCCCCCTCAATTAGGGAGTTAATTCCTTTCCTTGCCAGGCAAGGATCCATTCCCAGGACATATTATCCTCACTACTAACCAAAGGGGTTAAACATGAATGCCTGGGCTCAGTGCCACGTCACCTACAGCAGTTCCCAGACGTTCCCTGTTATAAATTTAACCTGTCTTTAAACAGGTGCCATGTCCCACAGATGACTGGGATGTACCACAGAGGTTAAATTTGTTTCTCCTGATCCTGCAGAAGAACCTCCCACTGAGCAGGTCCTAATTTTACACTGAGTCACTAAATCCTGGGGCTGAGCAGGGACTGGGAGCATCCTAACAAAAACCTGAACAAGCAGCCATGAGACAGTGCTGCTCTGAATTTGAGCTAAGAGATACCAATCATCTCTCAGGAATGGTTTGAGTAGGTTGGACAGAGAAGACAAACTCCCAAACTTCCACAGTTTCTTTCTATTCCTTGTGAGTGCTTTGGTGATAAGGCTATTGGTGGTTGTGGCTCTGGGAATCTAAGCAGCTGGTGGTTGTTGGCATGCAGGGCCATGAAAATATGTGTATTACTTAAATGTCACTTGAGCTTTGGTTTGGAGCCACAAGTGAGATTATGAGATGATCCGTGCTGCTCCCCTGAACGGCCAAACCCCCAGGGTCAGATGCCACTTAACAATAACTGGGGGCAAAGAAGTGAATGACAGAATTTATCCTTCAAAACCAGGGTTTCTTGAGTTGGCTTTGATGCAAGCTAGCTGCAGCACAATGCTTCATGGTCCAAGAGGTTCAGACAACAGATCAGCATGGGCACATCCTTACCCTGGCTGTGGCTGTGGCCTTTGCACATCCTTGCCCAGGGGATCAGGATGCAGATTTTAACAGTGGATTTTACCTCAATGAGTCTTGGATGCCACAGTCCTCAAATACACATCCTAGATTGATGTGGGGAAAGTAGGTTAAATTTCTGGAGCCATTTCCAGAGTGCTTAATCTGAAGATCCCTTCCCTCAGCATCCCCAGTTGATCTCAGCAGGCTGAAGCCCTACTCCAAGTATTTGTATTTCAGTAAATAAAACATTCTCAACCTATGAAAGAAAGGGGTAGATCCTTGTGTCACCTTGGTCTGGAACGTGCAGAAGACATGAGTGAGGAATGGGTGCTCCCAAGCCAAGGAGAGGACTCTCTTCTCCACCATCGTACACTCAACGTCATCATCCATCAGCACCACGTCCTTCTTCAGGGCTTTCACAGCAAAATACTGGTCTGTGCTCTTCAGCTCGGCCAGGAACACCTGAAATGGAAACAGCTGCTCAGAAAGAGGGATTATCTCCTCTCAGAACAGCCATGTGAGGGTGGGAGCTGAGCTCCTGGGAATGCACTGAGGTACACCTTAAAAACCTTGATGCTTAAGGCCCCATTCTGCCATTAAAAACTTTGGGTTTTCTCCCCACACCCAGGATAGTCTTATGAAGTTGAGCTCTGGAGAAGGATGAGAAGTTCTTGGCAGGGAGCAGAGTCCTACATGCCTGGATGGACAGGACATGCCAGAGAGCCAAACACCTCTGATAACAGAAACCATTCTCATGAAAATGCTACTGAGATACATTTCCTGTTTTCTGACTTCAAATAACAAAACACAGAATATTGCTTTGTCAGCATTTGAAATGCAAATACTCTACACCAGATCTTCAGCAGGTGGAAAATGATGTCCACCAGTAGTTAGACTGGTTTTATATCAGATATCTTTTTCTGATTCCTCACAATTTTGAGGTCTGAGTACACAGGCTGAGTCTTCCATGCTTTTGCAAAAATCCTCTGAAAATGGGAAAACACATCCCAGAGGAGTTAAGACCTCTGTCCATTTTTATAGGCAGGGAAAATGAGACCTAGAACACAGAGAAGGGTTTTCTAGAGACCACAGAGCAAAGAAGTGTCTGCTGGAAGGCAGTGACAGTCCTGATCTTCACATTAGCATCCTGCTGACCCTGTTTCTATAGACCAAATAAATGTGTAAGATTCATCAAAGAGATCTTTGAAGTTCTCTACCAGACGCTATTTACTGAGTAAGCTCGGACACGTTTTAGCCCTGACAAAAGTTTTATTTACCCTTTTGGCTACTGCTGCATTTCACTTTGTAGCAGCAGACAGAGAGTAGAGCCTAGAGCCTCCCTCTGTCTCTGCACTGAATGACCAGAAATGCTCACAGTGCTGATGCTGCAGGCACTCTTTTTACCCTCGTGTTTGTGCTGGCCCCTGCTCTCCTGGGGAAACTGGGGAATGTGCTGTGTTTGTGACCTGTGCTGTGACTTCCAAGGAGCAGGCAGGCAATGCCACACCACATACAGAGGTGGTGGAGGGAGATATCCTCATGGAGCTGCCCCTCAAGCTCCCAGGGTCACACAGAGCTGGAGAGACTCCTCGGGCAGTGAGACCTGTGCCCTCTATGGGGAAGTGAATCTCGCTCCAAGCAAATGAGGGCACCGGGAGCGACACCAACACAGGAAACTTGTGGGTGAGTTTTTGTTGCAGAAAGGCACAAAATGGCCCATCCTCTCCACACCCACAGTGTGCATTTCAGAGAGATGCAGAAGCTTGCAGGCTTGGAGAGTCCATGTCAGCATGAGGGCTAAAACAAAGTACAGAATGTGCTTTGTTGGAAGCATACGAATGATGAACACCTGAGCAACCTCATCTCATTAGACCTGTTTTAAGGAATGATTTAAATTAGAAAACCTCCAGAGATTCTTTTCTTCGAATAAAAATGTTTCTATTATACCCATACTCTTGATTCCAGGTTAGTCTGGAATGTGGATTTGGAATATTCTGGTTTAGCTGTGAGATGCCTCAGCTCTGGTTCCCATGCTAATTGTGGACATGACAAGTAGACACAACACTTTCTAATGGAAAGTTTCCCTGTCCACTGAGTTGGAACTAGACAGTCATGCCAGAGCAAGGATTCTTTGAAAGACTTGGAGATTTCCCAGCCATCATGTGGCAGCATGACCAGGGCAGTGACCTGTCCTGGGCAGTGCTGAGACCACACCTCCAATCCTGTATTCAGCTTTGGGTCCATCACTACAAGAAAGACACTGAGGGGCTGCAGTGTGTCCAGAGAAGGGAGTAGAGCTGGGGAAGGAGCCCCAGGAGCAGCTGAGGGAGCTGGGAAAGAGGCTCAGCCTGGAGAAAAGGGAGATCAGGGGGTACCTTGTGGCTCCACACAACTCCTGCCAGGAGGGGACAGCCAGAGGGTCGGGGTCTGCTTCCAGGGAATAGGGACAGGATAATAAGAAATGGCCTCAAGTTGTTCCAGGGGAGGTTGAGATGGGATATTAAAAAGAATTTCTTTGCTGGCATTGGAAGGGACTGCCCAGGGAAGTGGTGGACTCACCATCCTGGAAAGTGTTTAAAAATCACATGGATGTGGCACTTGGGGACACAGTCTAGCAGTGGACCTGGCAATGCTGGGTTAGCAATTGGATGCAATAACCTTAGAGATCTTTTCCAACCTAAATGATTCCATGTTTTTTCCTAAGTGTCCCTTCAAACCAGATATAATTTAGTGCCACACAAAGCAATGTGCAAATGCACACAGTGGTGTCCCAGTCCCAATGCTTACCTTGCCAAAACTGCCCTTCCCCAGCATCTTGTGCAGGACAAAATCTTCAATGGTCAGTTTTAACTGCACTTGGTGCTCCTGCTGTTCCTGGGACTGTTCTCCCAAATCTGACTCTATGAGAGACTCGCCCTTCACAGTGCCCTCCACTGGAGTCTCCCAGGAGATGCCTTGTGGCTCTGCAACACACATCAAAGCACTCAAATAAACCCCTGGACAGGAGCAGAAAATCCCCAGAACACTCACAGGTACTCTGCCTGGAGGTTTAAAAGGGTATTTCAGACAAATGGAAGTGTTGTGGTCATCTCTAAGCAAATTGGCTCTGCTCCCACATTGCTTTCTCTGCAGAGGAAACTTTACTCCAGTGGAAACTACATCTTCTTCAGTAGCTTTTTAAAATTTACAAACCACTTTACAAACTGCTTTACCTGTCTCTCTGTTTTGAGGCACCAGATCCTTCATTTCTGGTCACCTGCCTTCTCCAGTCCTTCTTGCTTCTTGCCATTACCACGTGGTTCCATTTTTCCATGGCCTTTTCAAAACCCTAGGCAAAGCTAGATGAAAAGGCAGGGTGGCATTTTCATACTGCTCCTGCTCTGGGTGTGAAGCATTCCAGATCAACCATACCAGCTGGCCTGGAGTGGAATCACTCAGAGTGTTTTCAATACTCCACTAACCTGGATTTTAAAGAACTTGCAAGAGATTTTTATCCCATTGCTGTAACTGCTCTAAAATGCTGAACACTACCCAGCAGACAAACAGACCCACATGTGAAACAGATGTGAAACACCTGGGGCTTTACTGTTTCACATCAGCATAGCCAGTTCTACTTGTAGAACAGAACAAAAATAAACACAGATGAGGACATAATTTATTTCTCCTTGGGGTCCAAAGGCACCGTCTCTCATTTACCCTCCTAAACATCTGTTCTTGTAGCACAGAGGGCTGTGACACCTAGATCAGCTCCTGAGTGAGTGAAGTGGAGGTCTATCAGTGGTCTTCAAAGCTACTGGATGTCAACCTCCACCCAAAAATATGAAATCAGAAAGAAAATTTGCCATGGTGATCAGAAGGATTCCAAATATCCTGTTTAGAGCTTGGTAATAAATTCCCCATTTGTGCCACCTCCAACTAACCACATACCAACCACACAACAACAAAGCTGCTGCTTTTTTGTTCATCACCAGGAGGAATTACCTTTTTTTCCCATTGTAGATGCTGGCAAGGCCTGAAGTGGTGTCACATCCTTCACAGGAACAGGGAAGCCAATTTCCAGAGGTCCATCCCTGGAGATCTGTTCACTGTCACGCTGGCAGCGAGCCTGGGGCACAGAAAACAGCAAATTTTTGAGCCAAAAGTCACATGCTGAGCTTGTGATCAACACCGTGACTTCTTGAGAGTGACTCACAAAAGCCAAGATCTAGAAGAGGTCTTTGCTTATGAGAAGAGCATCTAAAAATGCTTAAACCATTTACCTGCTGTGTGCTCTCTATCATTGCCAGAGCTTCAGCCATTAGTTTCTGGTTCACTCCACAAAGATTTGCTACTTTTGTCTGGCACTTGTGGTGGACATTCATGCCACACTCTGAAAGAAACAACACAAGGTGTCAGGGCAGTGAAGGCTGTAAATGCTTGGGAAGGAGCAAGTGCTGCTGTTGGCCAGGGGCAGAGATCAGCCACCTAAAGGGCTCTTCAGATGGCACTCAGCTAGTTTTCTGGTTCCCTATGGAGACTACTTTTGTATTTTCTTCTGGCCAGAAGTTGCATTTCCACATCCATCAGCCTTTGCAGGTACAGGCTACTAAAACTACTAAAACCCAGAGATAAACTGTAGTCACAGAAGAGGATCCTCCCAATTGTTTAGGATTATGAAAACAGTGAAATATTTTGGGTCTGACAGTGGAAATAGAGCTTGCAAGTTCATACTGGGGGTGATTTGGGAAGATCAACAGTGACACTGTGATGTTTTATGTCTCTTTGGGAAGCAACTCATCCTTCTGGATCAAGTAGCTCTCAGTACATGGACAGTTGTCCTCATTCTTGAAGAATGATCCTCCTTGAAGGACAGTCCTGTAGACCACTCCTTCACCCTCCTGGGTGCCACCTCACACTGGTTTTGCAGAGAAGGGCGATAAATGAGATTTGGAATTTCAGACTGCCACCCTCCAAAGCCAATGACCCCTCCCGTGCTCAGCTGGTGTCACCTTCCCCAGGGACTCACCGTCACACTTGAGCCCCTGCCGTGCCAGGCCCCACAGGAGGGTGCCACAGTGCTCACAGAAGGTGGGGCTCTTGTAGTTGTACACTTTGAAGCGGTGGGGCATGTCGATCTTGAACCTCTCCTTGTGGAACTGCAAGACAAACGCCAGGCTGAAAACCCACTCCTCATTTCTACCTCGGCTCCGTGTGGAAAAGCAAACATGTACCACAGCAGCTGGTTTGCCTACTGCCCTCTAATCCTCTAAGCCAAGCAGAAACTGTTTTATCAGGCACACAAACCCAAATTCTGATAGATAGTAACTGTAATTCAGAGAGAATTGGGTTATTTCATCCCTGGCTTTGACCAAAAAACTGCTTGTGCCTCATTTATATACCAGGCTCCCCTAATGCTCAGTGGGAAAACATGGGTACTTTTAAAAATTATTCACCTCATCCTGCAATGGATGTCTACATTTGTTGCCATGAATCACACCTTGGAAGAGCCAGTTGTAATTCTTTTAGTGTGAAAGGTGATGACAAAGTTGGTTACATCTACCCAGGAGTTGTTGGAAGAGAAATGAGAGGAATCTCATCTATAAAAATTGTAGAAGGAGAACAGGAGCCAGGGTGGTACTAAGAGTCAACAGAAGTTGTAGGAGACAGGGTAAAGGGAATAGTCCTATCAGGAGTTTAAGATTTAACCAAAAAGAAAAGTTTAGAATAGACTGACATGAGAAAAAAAAAAAAAGAAAATATTGGCGGGATATATCAGATCTCTCAATGACTCTTTCAGATAACACAGAAGGGGATGTTCAAGCAGAAATCTGAAAAATTCAGCCTGGTGCCCAACCTAATATTGGGTAGTGAAGGGTTTTCTGCAGTAAATCTCCACCTCATGACCATGACTTCCCTCTGGGTTATACTTCATGCATTAGAAAAACGTCAGTTCTGCTTCAGCAACTGCTTATTCAGCAGCTGCATTTGGGTAAATCTTAAGCAAGGGGTAATGAAATCACTGGGAAGTTAAAAAGCAAAGGGCACAGATCAGACCACAGAGTCTTTAGCTCAGTGAGACCTTTTGCTTCATCAGAATTTGCTTTGAAGTGATGTAGGAGAGATCTTAATGACACTCAAGTTTTCTTAAAAGGAAGTACAATAATAAATAAAATAAAATAAAATAAAATAAAATAAAATAAAATAAAATAAAATAAAATAAAATAAAATAAAATATAAAATAAAATAAAATAAAAT